>JACEVL010002742.1:0-15581 GCA_020284085.1 Aporrectodea caliginosa
GATTGTCATAATATGTCCTTAATATTTCGTATTTCGTTGTCTTTTCTTGATTTTTATGATTGGCCTATGTACACTTAATTCTGATCTTAGCCTTTTAATAAATGAGTGTCATGTCGTAAATTGGACATACTAATATCAATGAGGAGGATATGGTTGGCACGATATTATTCACCTTGTGAATAACACTTTTCTAGCTTGAAGAAAAACATATTTTAACACTTTTCAGCCGGAGGCGTCACTTAATTCAAGTGGAGATATAATAAAATCTGAATTAAACATTTCATACCTGTAACCTGTGACTTAGTTGCCGATTTGTGATGAACTATGATTCCACGTGATTACAATTGAAAGCAATTGCAATTACAGAATAATAAAAGATTCTATAGAAGCGCTTGGATACATACATGAATAACATGAATAGTTACTTTGTACCACTTTCATTTCATAATACTTGAATAGTTGCATCGTGATAAAGAGATTGCACCATATAACGTGTTGCCTTCTTCTCACATAATTGTAAGACTGTTGAATTGCTGCAGGTCATCAGAATGAAGTATTTTTCTATAACTACTAAAAATTTAATAAATTATTTCGTTCTGGATTCTACTACTTGACAACTTTATTGTTAAATATTAAATTTTTAATATAAAATATTAATATTTAACATATTAATTTTAGCATCAGAAATACTTTTGCTGGACTAGATATATAACTAAGCAGTTAGCTGTACATCATTTTGTGAGACTTTGTGATCTAGAATGTTGCTTAGCTTATTGTTCTTGCATTCATGATGTATTTGGTAACGAAAATAATTAGCTTATTGTACTTAGATGAAGTCTTTGATGTTGTGATTGGTCATTGCAAAAGATATATGTGTAATGAAGATTGTCATAATATGTCCTTAATATTTCGTATTTCGTTGTCTTTTCTTGATTTTTATGATTGGCCTATGTACACTTAATTCTGATCTTAGCCTTTTAATAAATGAGTGTCATGTCGTAAATTGGACATACTAATATCAATGAGGAGGATATGGTTGGCACGATATTATTTACCTTGTGAATAACACTTTTCTAGCTTGAAGAAAAACATATTTTAACACTTTTCAGCCGGAGGCGTCACTTAATTCAAGTGGAGATATAATAAAATCCGAATTAAACATTTCATACCTGTAACGAATGCCTAAATGCAATACGGTATGTATGCATTTGTGGGGTAATTCATATAGCGCCAGACCATCAAACACTTACGGATACGGTAGCATAAAGAGTGGACTTTTATATGAGGCAGACATGGCAAGTCACCCAATGTCCTCAAAACACCATCTCATAATATCATAATATTTCAGTTTGCAAACAAACGTTTGATAAGAAGCCAGGCAAAATAATTATCACCTTTATGATGTTCAAGATATGACCAGTTTGATAAGGTTTACGTTTAAAACCACGATCGTGAAAAACGCGATCACAAAATAACGATGTAGAAAAAGATAGCTCTGCTAGGCACTAGAAAAATGCACGCCGCAGAATGATCGGTAATGGCGTCCATGAAAATGGACCAATCAGAATGCATGCAGGATTCCCTTTATCATTGCCGAGAGATCCTGAGTGGCCGAGTGGGTTGGTAGGCCGCTCGTCACGTCGGCGGCCCGGGTTCGATTCCCGGTCGGTCGGTTTATCAGAGATTAATTTCTCGGATCTTTACTGCGGGTGGCTCGGTCGCAATATAAACGTGGAGTTCGAGGTTCTACTCTGCCTCCGACACTAATCATCTTCGATATGAAAAAGTGTCGTTAAGCCCAAGTACAACAACATTGCCGAAAATTCGGTAATAATTATATAGCTCTGGTGCCTCGGGGTCACACTACTAAGTTTCTCTCTAACAGAAAGACAGGCTTTTTTAGCTTTGGTTGATTGAGGATTACCTTGAAGAGGTAAAGGAGCTTTTATGCACCTTTATAAAGCTAAAACGCATTCACAAGATGGCAGGCAATACCTTCAGAATCTCCATTGCATATTTCACAGTAATGGAAGACTTTAATCTATCGCCATTTTGTGTCGATGACGGTATGAAACAAATTGTATTGAAATTTGACTCTAATGACAAACCTGCTTAGATTCTACAATTTTGTGCATATAATTTAGTTTGCAAACACATTTTAAGAAAGGACACCTTGGTCAATGAGAGAGTTGCTAAATAATTATTATGATTTGAGCTTATTGTTTTATTTTCACGAACGTAGACGATGGCTGGAAAGTCATTCCGACGAACATTAGACTACTAGGTGTCGTTAGACGCAGCAATTCATCGTTCTTTGGGTAAAAGTGCATTTTAGCGTATTTATTTCATGATGCTGTCAGCCAAGTAGGTAAAAGTGAACATCGGCTCGGTCGCCAATATGACCAAGATAAACAATATGGCCGCCCCAGATTCCCAAGTATTATAGCGTATATTATTATGGCTCTGGGTAAACACGTACTTTAGGTTGACCAGTAAATTATTCAGACCATGCTTTCAATCCCGTACTTTAGGTTGGTAAATTAATAAACGTTTCACGCTTTAAGTTGAATTCGTGAAAATAATGTTTACGCAAGTAGAATATGTATTGGTGAGCATATTTCTATGCGTAAATAGAAGTTGGATCGATGAAAATAATTATTTTCGTCAATAGAAGTTTGATTGATGAACATGACTCTGCGTGAATTTGTGATTCACCGCTGTCACGTCGCTTATTATTTACGTGTTATAAGTTATAACATACCGTTTTCGCGTTCCAAAATAAAAACAATAACGAGCCATTGCCCAATTAATGTACTAGTATACTTAGAATTTGTTAAAATGAAGGAAATAAAGTAAAAAGTTCTCTTAAATATGCAATATTTCTCATAACGAAATTTGTAATGGCCGCTTGAAAACAACCATGGAAGTGGTAAGTGGGAGTGCACCAAGTGCGCAGTAATATTCATATTCAAATCTGTGCGCGTAGAGGGCGCAATAATATTGATATTGAAATTAAAAATCGAAGTCCCTGAATTGTAATATATGATAAATTGACTAGAATAACCATATTAAATAATGAAACTATCAGAAATGCCAATCACTCATCGGACTTAATAACTTTTCTCACAGGAAGCCATTGAAACACTGTCAATATGAAGCTGAAATGTGTTGCACAAATCGGAAGGCCATGCTGAAGTTTGGCTCTATATTTAGAATACTTATCCTCTAATAATGTGAAAGCCCAAACTAGGGCCGAAAGAGCACTTCAAGTCCTATCTAAAATGCCAATCACCCATCTCCTTCAATCACTCTGCTGCAACTGGTAGCCCTGAAATTAAACATTACTGTAAAGCAAAAATATATTTTACACATGCATTGCAAACAATGGCATTATTTGACTTTTGAAAACTACTTAAAGTGTAAGTATGTGAAAGACCTTAAATTCTAAGGGCCTAAAGAGCACCATTTGTGCTAATCAAAGCCAGAATCACCCACCTATTTCAAATGCTCCCTCTAAGTACTCACCCTTCAACTGAAACACTATTTTCAAGCCAAAATACACTGTAGAAATGCATTGCAAGATATAGTGTTACTTGACCCTTTCAATTAAATACTTACTGTTTAGGTATGTGAAAGCCCTTTCTAGGGCCTAAAGAGCACCCTTTGTGCTAACCAAAACCACAATCACCCACCTATTTCAATTGCTCTTCTCTAAGTACTCACCCTTCAAGTGAAACACTATTTTCAAGCCAAAATACACTGTAGAAATGCATTGCAAGATATACTGTTACTTGACCCTTTCAATTAAATACTTATTGTTTAGGTATGTGAAAGCCCTTTCTAGGGCCTAAAGAGCACCCTCTGTGCTAACCAAAACCACAATCACCCACCTATTTCAATCGCTCTTCTCTAAGTACTCACCCTTCAACTGAAACACTATTTTCAAGCCAAAATACACTGTAGAAATGCATTGCAAGATATAGTGTTACTTGACTCTTTCAATTAAATACTTATTGTTTAGGTATGTGAAAGCCCTTTCTAGGGCCTAAAGAGCACCCTTTGTGCTAACCAAAACCACAATCACCCAGCTTTTTCAATCACCATTGTCTAAGTGCTCACCCTTCAAGTGAAACACTATTTTCAAGCCAAAATACACTGTAGAAATGCATTGCAAGATATAGTGTTACTTGACTCTTTCAATTAAATACTTATTGTTTAGGTATTTGAAAGCCCTTTCTAGGGCCTAAAGAGCACCCTTTGTGCTAACCAAAACCACAATCACCCAGCTTTTTCAATCACCATTGTCTAAGTGCTCACCCTTCAACTGAAACACTATTTTCAAGCCAAAATACACTGTAGAAATGCATTGCAAGATATAGTGTTACTTGACTCTTTCAATTAAATACTTATTGTTTAGGTATGTGAAAGCCCTTTCTAGGGCCTAAAGAGCACCCTTTGTGCTAACCAAAACCACAATCACCCACCTTTTTCAATCACCATTGTCTAAGTACTCGCCCTTCAACTGAAACACTATTTTCAAGCCAAAATACACTGTAGAAATGCATTGCAAGATATAGTGTTACTTGACTCTTTCAATTAAATACTTATTGTTTAGGTATGTGAAAGCCCTTTCTAGGGCCTAAAGAGCACCCTTTGTGCTAACCAAAACCACAATCACCCACCTATTTCAATCACCATTGTCTAAGTGCTCACCCTTCAACTGAAACACTATTTTCAAGCCAAAATACACTGTAGAAATGCATTGCAAGATATAGTGTTACTTGACTCTTTCAATTAAATACTTATTGTTTAGGTATGTGAAAGCCCTTTCTAGGGCCTAAAGAGCACCCTTTGTGCTAACCAAAACCACAATCACCCACCTATTTCAATGGCTCTTCTCTAAGTACTCACCCTTCAACTGAAACACTATTTTCAAGCCAAAATACACTGTAGAAATGCATTGCAAAATATACTGTTACTTGACTCTTTCAATTAAATACTTATAGTTTAGGTATGTGAAAGCCCTTGTTAGGGCCTAAAGAGCACCCTTTGTGCTAACCAAAACCACAATCACCCACCTATTTCAAGTGCTCTTCTCTAAGTACTCACCCTTCAAGTGAAACACTATTTTCAAGCCAAAATACACTGTAGAAATGCATTGCAAAATATACTGTTACTTGACCCTTTCAATTAAATACTTACTGTTTGAGTATGTGAAAGCCCTTTCTAGGGCCTAAAGAGCACCCTTTGTGCTAACCAAAACCACAATCACCCACCTATTTCAATTGCTCTTCTCTAAGTACTCACCCTTCAAGTGAAACACTATTTTCAAGCCAAAATACACTGTAGAAATGCATTGCAAAATATACTGTTACTTGACTCTTTCAATTAAATACTTATTGTCTAGGTATGTGAAAGCCCTTTCTAGGGCCTAAAGAGCACCCTTTGTGCTAACCAAAACCACAATCACCCACCTTTTTCAATCACCATTGTCTAAGTGCTCACCCTTCAACTGAAACACTATTTTCAAGCCAAAATACACTGTAGAAATGCATTGCAAGATATAGTGTTACTTGACTCTTTCAATTAAATACTTATTGTCTAAGGTATGTGAAAGCCCTTTCTAGGGCCTAAAGAGCACCCTTTGTGCTAACCAAAACCACAATCACCCACCTTTTTCAATCACCATTGTCTAAGTGCTCACCCTTCAACTGAAACACTATTTTCAAGCCAAAATACACTGTAGTGCTCACCCTTCAAAAATGCATTGCAAGATATAGTGTTACTTGACTCTTTCAATTAAATACTTATTGTTTAGGTATGTGAAAGCCCTTTCTAGGGCCTAAAGAGCACCCTTTGTGCTAACCAAAACCACAATCACCCAGCTTTTTCAATCACCATTGTCTAAGTGCTCACCCTTCAACTGAAACACTATTTTCAAGCCAAAATACACATTGCATTGCAAGATATAGTGTGACTCTTATTGTCTAGGTATGTGAAAGCCCTTTTCAACCCTTTGTGAACCCACTATTTTCTAAGTGCTGCTTCAACTGAAACACTATTTTCAAGCCAAAATACACTGTAGAAATGCATTGCAAGATATAGTGTTACTTGACTCTTGACTATTGTTTAGGTATGTGAAAGCCCTTTCTAGGGCCTAAAGAGCACCCTTTGTGCTAACCAAAACCACAATCACCCAGCTTTTTCAATAGCCATTGTGAAAGCCCTTCAAGTGAAACACTATTTTCAAGCCAAAATACACTGTAGAAATGCATTGCAAGATATACTGTTACTTGACTCTTTCAATTAAATACTTAGAAATGCATTCTAGGTTGTGCTAGGGCCTAAAGAGCACCCTTTGTGCTAACCAAAACCACAATCACCCAGCTTTTTCAATCACCATTGTCTAAGTGCTCACCCTTCAACTGAAACACTATTTTCAAGCCAAAATACACTGTAGAAATGCATTGCAAGATATAGTGTTACTTGACTCTTTCAATTAAATACTTATTGTTTAGGTGTGTGAAAGCCCTTTCTAGGGCCTAAAGAGCACCCTTTGTGCTAACCAAAACCACAATCACCCACCTTTTTCAATCACCATTGTCTAAGTGCTCACCCTTCAACTGAAACACTATTTTCAAGCCAAAATACACTGTAGAAATGCATTGCAAGATATAGTGTTACTTGACTCTTTCAATTAAATACTTATTGTTTAGGTATGTGAAAGCCCTTTCTAGGGCCTAAAGAGCACCCTTTGTGCTAACCAAAACCACAATCACCCACCTTTTTCAATCACCATTGTCTAAGTGCTCACCCTTCAACTGAAACACTATTTTCAAGCCAAAATACACTGTAGAAATGCATTGCAAGATATAGTGTTACTTGACTCTTTCAATTAAATACTTATTGTTTAGGTATGTGAAAGCCCTTTCTAGGGCCTAAAGAGCACCCTTTGTGCTAACCAAAACCACAATCACCCACCTTTTTCAATCACCATTGTCTAAGTGCTCACCCTTCAACTGAAACACTATTTTCAAGCCAAAATACACTGTAGAAATGCATTGCAAGATATAGTGTTACTTGACTCTTTCAATTAAATACTTATTGTTTAGGTATGTGAAAGCCCTTTCTAGGGCCTAAAGAGCACCCTTTGTGCTAACCAAAACCACAATCACCCACCTTTTTCAATCGCTCTTCTCTAAGTGCTCACCCTTCAAGTGAAACACTATTTTCAAGCCAAAATACACTGTAGAAATGCATTGCAAGATATAGTGTTACTTGACTCTTTCAATTAAATACTTATTGTCTAGGTATGTGAAAGCCCTTTCTAGGGCCTAAAGAGCACCCTTTGTGCTAACCAAAACCACAATCACCCACCTATTTCAATCGCTCTTCTCTAAGTGCTCACCCTTCAACTGAAACACTATTTTCAAGCCAAAATACACTGTAGAAATGCATTGCAAGATATAGTGTTACTTGACTCTTTCAATTAAATACTTATTGTTTAGGTATGTGAAAGCCCTTTCTAGGGCCTAAAGAGCACCCTTTGTGCTAACCAAAACCACAATCACCCAGCTTTTTCAATCGCTCTTCTCTAAGTGCTCACCCTTCAACTGAAACACTATTTTCAAGCCAAAATACACTGTAGAAATGCATTGCAAGATATAGTGTTACTTGACTCTTTCAATTAAATACTTATTGTCTAGGTATGTGAAAGCCCTTTCTAGGGCCTAAAGAGCACCCTTTGTGCTAACCAAAACCACAATCACCCAGCTTTTTCAATCACCATTGTCTAAGTGCTCACCCTTCAACTGAATACACTATTTTCAAGCCAAAATACACTGTAGAAATGCATTGCAAGATATAGTGTTACTTGACTCTTTCAATTAAATACTTTCTAGTTTAGGTATTTGAAAGCCCTTTCTAGGGCCTAAAGAGCACCCTTTGTGCTAACCAAAACCACAATCACCCAGCTTTTTCAATCGCTCAATTCTCTAAGTGCTCACCCTTCAGGGCCTGAACACTATTTTCAAGCCAAAATACACTGTAGAAATGCATTGCAAGATATAGTGTTACTTGACTCTTTCAATTAAATACTTAGCTTTTACAACTAGTCTAGGTATTTGAAAGCCCTTTCTAGGGCCTAAAGAGCACCCTTTGTGCTAACCAAAACCACAATCACCCACCTATTTCAATCGCTCTTCTCTAAGTGCTCACCCTTCAAGTGAAACACTATTTTCAAGCCAAAATACACTGTAGAAATGCATTGATAGTAATGCTGTTATTTCAGCGTCCAAATTAAATACTTATCGTATAAGTATGTGAAAGCTTTTTCTAGGGCCTAAAAGCCACCCTTAATACTACTGAGAGGTGCTTGAAAGATCACATATGAAGAGTCTGTATCAATATATACAGACATACATACTTACTTAAATCATATGTGCAATATCGCTCATACATCATGCGTGCATACGGACACAAATACACATGTATAAGCATATTGCACTTTTTTGTGTTGTATGTTACAGGTAAGCTTTCTGTCGAGTCGAGGTTGAAGGCATTCAAGCAAGACAGTATTGGGTATAATGAAACGACTGATTACCATCTGTCTGGTCCTGCAGTTTTACTGGAATGGAAGGTGCAAGAAGCAGAGTTTTACTGATTTGAAACGTTCTGCTGTTGTCTGGAGTAAGCATTCGAATGTAAATATATTTTCTAGTCAAGCATGCTACGGTCTGTGTACTTAAGTTGTTGCCTTGGTTTCCTGCTCTAGAGAGATTCTGTCTGAATTGGGTTTCAGGGTGACAGAACAGTGAACTCAAGTTATTCACATTATTCACGATCCGTTCCTTTTACGTCAGTCTTATCATTTGCGAAGAAGACATGTGCCATTGGTTGATGCCTTGAGCATTAGATAACAGTGGGGTAGAAGTTACTAAGTAATTAATTAAATCCAATCCCGGTTACATAGATGCGAAAACGTGTTCCATGAGCACCCCTTGCACACTAAGGACAATGACTGCAGACTTCTGTTTGCAAGATGAGGTTTGCGCCATGAGGTTAAAACAGAAATTCCGTTGCTGCATTTCCTGGTTGCCTTGAGGTCTGATCTTCTTTGTGATATTCTTATTTAAATACGGTACTGTATTGTATGTGCGCTCAAATCAGTGTACTTTGAATGTTTTCAATTGTATGCCTTCATATAAGAATAACAGAGAATTAATTCTATTATAATGTGTATATAATCTACATATGTAGCTGAAGTGCTCAATATAGCAATATTTAAATCACTTACAAAAGTCAGCTATAAGTACAAGATATAAATGTTTGACAAGTATAGGCCTAGGTGTAGGAGCAATTTTTCATTAGGATGTTAAATGTGCCTATTATGTGAATCCAAAGATTCTGTTTAACCTACCTGCTTTTGTCATTACTGCTGCAGATGCTGTTTGCATGAATGGCCCTACTTCTTCAGCAAGGAACTGAGAATGGAGTGGAATAGAATTTTAAGTGTGGCTTCGACAGGCAAGAATCAAACTCTGTGGAAGCGTTATGGTATAGTATAATAGTGGCCAATATATTCATGTGCTATATAATTTTACAATATTTCAATTGTGCATGGACAATCGTATATAAGCTGTATAAGTATGCAATATATTACTTAGTGTACTAGTTGTATTCTTAAATTATTAGATATTTAAGAAGTCTTACAGTGTACTTAGTACAGATTGGTTGTTTAGAGGGCACAGAAGAAGCAGAAATTTCTAAATGGATATCTGTCCTGGTGGTGATGTTTACAAACTGGAGCCATGTGTTCCATATTGTGACATTTGACACTTTAACAATGAGCTGCTTTTGTTTGTGTCTTGTGTCGCTTTCAGTAGTCCTACACTCGTCGTTAAAGTGTTAAAAGCTGGATTAACTGTTTCACTGTTGTTCTCATTCTCTGTGATACCATCAATGACTTTACTTCAATATCATTATTTTCTTAGAAGTATGTTAACAGTAATTCCTTTATGTTAGCAGTAATTAGAGTGAAGCTTAATTCAAAGCAATTTATTTCTTATCTTTGTGAACTGCTTCAATATTATCTGTTTTACTGTTTGTAATTTTTCTGGTATGGTAGTTGGCTTTAACTGAAACAGATTTACATAGAACTCGGAAGTCTGAATCAAAATTCAGAGCTGGTTTAAATGTTCCTCTGTTCCCCTGTTGTTTGTCATTCTGTGTGATACGATGCATGGTGATAACTTCTATATTGTTACTTCAGTAGCATTATGGCAATTATATGTTATCATGAAGTTATTGGAAGTAATCCTTTATTTTACTTCTTATTACATGTATTCAGAACTGATCCACTCATTGTTATTTCTGTGCTATAATGGCTGCTGTTCATTTCTTCAGAAATTCTTCATGATTTTCGAGAAGAGTGTAGCAAGTATGGAGTTGCTAAAAGCATGGACATACCAGACCCATGAAAGGAGTTGAAATTCCTGGAGTTGGAAAGGTCAGCTTGTGTGAAAAAATGTGAATAACTTGAGTTCACTGTTCTGTCACCCTGAAACCCAATTCAGACAGAATCTCTCTAGAGCAGGAAACCAAGGCAACAACTTAAGTACACAGACCGTACATGCTTGACTAGAAAATATACTTACTCCAGACAACAGCAGAACGTTTCAAATCAGTAACACTCTGCTTCTTGCACCTTCCATTCCAGTAAAACTGCAGGACCAGACAGAATGATGGTAATCAGTTGTTTCATTATACCCAATACTGTCTTGCGTGAATGCCTTCAACCTCGACTCGACCGAAAGCTTACCTGTAACATACAACACAAAAAAGTGCAATATGCTTATACATGTGTATTTGTATCCGTATGCACGCATGATGTATGAGCGATATTGCACATATGATTTAAGTAAGTATGTATGTCTGTATATATTGATACAGACTCTTCATATGTGACCTTTCAAGCACCTCTCAGCAGTATTAAGGGTGGCTTTTAGGCCCTAGAAAAAGCTTTCACAGACTTATACGATAAGTATTTAATTTGGACGCTGAAATAACAGCATTACTTGCAATGCATTTCTACAGTGTATTTTTGCTTGAAAATAGTGTATCACTTGAAGGGTGAGCACTTAGAGAAGAGCGATTGAAATAGGTGGGTGATTGTGGTTTTGGTTAGCACAAAGGGTGCTCTTTAGGCCCTAGAAAGGGCTTTCAAATACCTAGACTGGAAGTATTTAATTGAAAGAGTCAAGTAACACTATATCTTGCAATGCATTTCTACAGTGTATTTTGGCCTGAAATAGTGTATCACTTGAAGGGTGAGCACTTAGAGAAGAGCGATTGAAAAAGCTGGGTGATTGTGGTTTTGGTTAGCACAAAGGGTGCTCTTTAGGCCCTAGAAAGGGCTTTCAAATACCTAGACTAGAAGTATTTAATTGAAAGAGTCAAGTAACACTATATCTTGCAATGCATTTCTACAGTGTATTTTGCATTTGAAAATAGTGTATCACTTGAAAAGTGAGCACTTAGAGAATGGTGATTGAAAAGCTGGGTGATTGTGGTTTTGGTTAGCACAAAGGGTGCTCTTTAGGCCCTAGAAAGGGCTTTCACAAACCTAGACAAGTAAGTATTTAATTGAAAGAGTCAAGTAACACTATATCTTGCAATGCATTTCTACAGTGTATTTTGCTTGAAAATAGTGTATCACTTGAAGGGTGAGCACTTAGACAATGGTGATTGAAAAAGCTGGGTGATTGTGGTTTTGGTTAGCACAAAGGGTGCTCTTTAGGCCCTAGAAAGGGCTTTCACATACCTAGATTAAAAAGTATTAAATTGAAAGAGTCAAGTAACACTATATCTTGCAATGATTTCTACAGTGTATTTTGGCTGAAAATAGTGTATCACTTGAAAAGTGAGCACCTAGAGAAGGGCGATTGAAAAAGATGGGTGATTGTGGTTTTGGTTAGCACAAACACTCTTTAGGCCCTACAAAGGGCTTTCACATACCTAAACAATAAGTATTTAATTGGAAGGGTCAAGTAACACTATATCTTGCAATGCATTTCTACAGTGTATTTTGGCTTGAAAATAGTGTTTCAGTTGAAGGGTGAGTACTTAGAAGAAGAGTGATTGAAATGGGTGGGTGATTGTGGTTTTGGTTAGCACAGAGGTTTCTCTTTGGGCTCTAGCAAGGGCTTTCACATACCTAAACAATAAGTATTTAATTGAAAGGGTCAAGTAACACCATATCTTGCAATGCATTTCTACAGTGTATTTTGGCTTGAAAATAGTGTTTCAGTTGAAGGATGAGTACTTAGAGAATAGCATTTGAAATAGGTGGGTGATTGTGGTTTTGGTTAGAACAGAGGTTTCTCTTTATACCCTAGCAAGGGCTTTCACATACCTAAACAATAAGTATCTAATCTCAAGGGTCAAGTAACACCATATCTTGCAATGCATTTCTACAGTGTATTTTGGCTTGACAATAATGTTTCAGTTGAAGGGTGAGCACTTAGAGAAGAGTTTTTGAAACAGAAGGGTGATTGTCGTTTTGATCAGTACTAAGGGTACTCTTTAGGCCATAGAGAGGGCTTTTACATACTTAGACGAAAAGTATTTAATTTCAAGGGTCAAATAACAGCAATTTTGCAATGCAATTGGTGCAGTGGATATTGGCTTGACAATAGTGGTAAGTTTGAAGGGTTACCACTCTGACTAGAGTTAATATAGGAGATGGTTGATTGTCGTTTTGGCTAGCTCTAATGGTGTCTTTTAGACTTTAGAAAGGGCTTTTACATACTTAGACGAGAAGTATGTCATTTCAAGGTTCTAGTAACAGCATTTCTTTCAATGCATTTCTGCAATGGATTTTGGCTTGAGAATAGTGGTAAGTTTGAGGGGTTACCACTCTGAGCAGAGTGTTTGAAATATATGGTTTATTGTCGTTTTCGTTAGCAATAAGGGTGCTCTTTAGGTTCTAGAAAGGGCTTTTACATACTCAAACGATCAGTATTTAATTTCATGAGTTAAATAACAGCATTTCATGCAATGCATTTGTTCAATGGATTTTGACTTGACAATACTGTAAATTTCAAGGGATACCACTACCACTGAGAGAAGAGTGATTGAAAGAGATCGGTGATTGGCGTTTTGGATAGCACTGAGCACTTTAGGTACTTGAGACAGTTTTCACATACTTGCAGGAAAAGTATTTCATTTCAGTGGTGAAATAACAGTATTTCATGCTAAATGTGGCTTCAGAATCATTGTAAGTATGAAGGAGTACCACTGAGAGAAAGCGAATGAATGAAGCGGGTGTCAACGGCGTATTCCACGGGTGCATCGGGATTTGCATGGCCTCAGAGTGTTATGAATATAGCCGTGCTTGACGCACAGTCGAATGGTCGCTTCAGATTGCGTGAGCGCTCACTTCGTTTTTGTATTTTGGTCTTAATTTAATTTCTTTCGGTTATTTTTGGATATTTATTCTTATCTTATAATTTCTTATTGTATGCGAATCGTTACAGCGTCATAAATTAAACATCCAGGTAAGAGAAGTGATAAAATACGCAAAGATACACGGCTAGAGCCATCATGGATGAAATACGCTAAAATACACAATTTACCGGGATTTATCAAAAATAATTGCTTAAATTGGAGCAGGATTCATGAAAAAAATGTTTATCATCAATCCCGCGTCCATTTCAAATGACCAAGTACGTGTTTCCGACGTTAAAATAATTTAGCAACCTAAACTTCTCTTAAGGAATTTAGCAACCTAAACTACGGGGGTAAACGTGTAGTTTAGCGTCGTAAATTATTCGCCCGTTTTAACACTGTTGTGTTTCATCAGGTCAACTTCTACTTTGGCGAGAATCATTTTCATCGATCCAGCTTCCATTAGGCAAAAAAAAATTTCATCAGTCCAGCTTCTATTTGAAAGCAGGAATTATTTTTCATCAATACAACTTTTATTTAATTAAGAATTATTTTCCATCAATCCAGCTTCTATTTACGCAAGATTCTTTTCATCAGCCCCACGTCGATTTAAGGAAAAATTATTTTCATCAATCCGACTTCTATTTAGCAAGAATTCGTATCATCAATCCAACTTGTTTACGACCAACGCTGAAACCCATGCAATGGCGGATAATTTACGACGCTAAACTACACGTTTACCACTACTACGGGATTACCGTTAATGTGAGGGTCGTTGTCAAGGTGATGACGATGAAGTGTTATAGAGTTAGGCAATCAGAGTAGTACATGTGCGGAACAACGCATTGTCAGAGACTAATGAGCACATGCCAACGCGAGGCCTTATTCTTTATTTAAAAATCTACCCATGTTAGGAAAACACCAATAGCGTCATATACAAATTATATAATTAATTATGAACTAATTAAATGGGGCGAGAGGCAAAGATTAAAACGATTAAATTATTAATTTGTTGTTTTCACATCCCACTGGCTGCGGTAAATGCACTGTTTACATCCGACGTGTCTACCAAAATGGCGTTGGGTGCGCCGCTACCGTCTGCGTCAAAGGCCGTAAGCCCAATACACGCCAGCACTTTCTCTAGTTCTTCTATTACCTCGTTGGGTTCCACCTCTTTGGAACAAACTTCCGCCCGCACTACGACAAAGTAGAACTCGGGATTTACTGGGGTGGTCCGAGAGGCACCAAATTTTACCTGGTGATACCTGGCACCGAAACTAGTCGAGCGCACCTATTCCCGACCTGCGGAAACGATCCGAATTTTTTTTTACAATTTTTTAAAAACCAATGCAAAACAGTCGGCTAGCATGTTTACGTTACTCTACGCCTATACCGGAAGTCACGTTAAGGATGCGCCATTCACATCTATAAAACTTGTATAGCGCATTGGTTTCAAACGCAAGAAAAACTCATATCTGCAGATAATCATTGTATCGTTTATTCCCGACCTGAGGAAACGATCCGCAACTTTTAAAGCAAATTTTAATTTTTTTATTAAAACCAATGCCAAGTGCCCATCTGGCCATAATAACGACACTAAGACATCGGCAAGGATACACAGCTTCAACTAATAACCTTTTATAGCGCATTTCTGGAATATTCGTTATAAAATTTCGTCACTTGCTTTCATGCTTAACATTTTATCAACACAAGACAGACCTATAGTCGGGTCAATCTACAAAAAAAAACACCTAACCCTAAAAAATTGATACAAAAGGTTTCTCAACGGAATCTGGTACCATTTTTAATGCCTATTAACATACTAAAAGTCTCCTTTGATCTGACCATCGGAAAAAGGTTATTTTCAAGATGGCGTTGTTTTCTCTGTAAAGTTCACTGGCTGATATTTCTCCTTATCTACTTCTAAAGTCCCTTTACAGTTAAGTTTGCCAGAGACTTCGATAGCCTAAGGAGGACAGAGGCAGCATGAAAGGATGACTTATTGAATGTTTCACGTTGGACTCTGGAGTGAGATGGTCTCCTAAGTTACCAGGTGCTGAGCTTTGCCTGATGGACAGAGGACATGAGGATGAAAGAGAGGACATGTCCTCCTTTTACCGAACGTCTGGCAAACC
>JACEVL010002743.1:0-7500 GCA_020284085.1 Aporrectodea caliginosa
TCATTTTAAAAAAACTCTTTCGTGCACACGCATTAAACAAAGTTGTTTAAGTTTTCTTTTTTCTGTTTCATTTATGGTTTCATTTGGTGTGCTTTTTCCAACCGTATGTATATAGTGATGTCTCAATTGTTGCTCCCACTGAAGTGTTTTTCTCCCCTATTTTTCTGTAGTAGATTCATGCACATATATGCAAACAATGTCCCTTACATCCACTCAACACAACCAACTACTGTCATCTTGCTGCACTAATCACTTAGTAAGTAGGCCCCTGTCCAGCGGGACTTGTCCCTTTAGGAGTGCCTATTGAACCCTAAAACTACTGTCATAATTTGCTATTCGATGTTATTCTTATTCACTGTTAAAAATTAACATATGCACTGTATTCATTCTGGGGAACAATAAAATGTCTTATGTCTTATGTCTTATGTTAGAAATGAAGCATCATTATGTTTAAAATGTTCTTGGATAGGCTACATAGATCAGTTTCAAAACACACATAATCTTATATTTGTTTATCCAGAAAGTAAAAATGCACGCAATAATATAAAATATCGCTAATTATCGGTTCCGTTGTTGAAAATGAGGTAATTTCGAGGTGCATTCACACAATGTACAACTAATTATAGCCTACCATTCTGTTCAGAAATGAATGCTGAATCCACTGCTGTATTACAAGATATGATATTTAAAACCAAACCCGAAATCCATGGGGTGGTAACCACCACCCCCTTGGTAGTCCGTGTTACAAAAAAACCTCGGGTTAAACGCTGGCAAACGCACGGCGCTGTTACAGTAGGCTACATACAAAGTTATCAAATAGTATTAAAAAAGTTAGTAAATAATAACTAAACTATAAACAATAACTGTGCACCACTTACCGTAACTCCAGCAGACTGCAACAAATACAATCCACTAAAACTTGCGTTTGGTCAGCATATTTCACGTATTAACAGAGATAATAATAAAACAGTAATAAGTAAAAATGTATATCAACGCTACCGCACACGCTGTTTCCAACGGCTGATACACTGATACATTGACCGCAAACCATTGAACCCAAGCGACCAGTCATGCAACTACGATATGCATGTCAGACGCCCCATTTCACGATTGCACAAGAGGATGTTAATTCACATGAATTACTTATATTACAAGCATTCATAGCTAATGGGTATCTAAAGAAATTAGTAGAGACAGCTTTTTTGTGTTTATGCATGAAATAGGCCTAAGTATCTAAATAAACATATTAAATAAATGAATGTTTTGAGGGGGTAATCTGAAATCGTAGAGGGTAGGATGAAATCGCCTTCAAGCTACCCCCAGGGGTAACTTGAAATCGATTTCATCCTACCCCCCCGGTAATCTGAACGCGATTTCAAGTTACCGGGGGGTAAGGTGAATGGGGGGTAATCTGAAATCGCTACACCGGTCCAGCAGCGCATCCATTCTATGATCTCCTCCATTGTCTGGCACTGTGTTCTGGGCAGAGCACCTGTCTATCTCCGGTAGCTCTTTACTTTAGCCTCGGCCTGCTCTGGTCGCCGATCTCTGCGCTCGGCCTCTAGTGGTGATTTCATAGTTCCGCATGCTCGCTCTGCTACTATAGACAGCGTCGGGCTTACTCGATCGTTGGTCCTTCTTTTTAGAATAGCCTCCCCTCTGACCTTCGTTCTCTCCCGCGAGACCTCTCTGGATCTTTCTATAAACTACTTAAGACTTTCCTCTTTGACCGGGCCTGGGTCGGGAGCGCCTCTGAGTAGTTATCTTGAAGGGGCGCTATATAAGTTTCATAGATAGATAGATTACATCAGACAATGATGCACTGCGTATACGGAGGCGTGTGTATGGCTGGCTGATGCAATACTATGCAATACGTAGCAATATGTAGTTTGAAATACAGCGTTGCGAAATAGTTACGTATGTAGGCCTACTCAATGCGTACTGAGACATTTATACGTAACCACCTCTGTCTTTCCTAAACGAATTTTACTGTCATTTTCGTGTTCAGCACCTCAAAATTAGTAAAGATTTCCTATTTTCATTTAAAAGGCATTATGTGTTTTGTCCAGTGTATAATTAAGCGACATTATGCATTATAAAATATGAAGGCTTGTACACAGACAGAGGCATTCCGCCATAGCGGCCCGAGAGTACTAACACAAGTACTAAAATTACAAGAGGTGCTTCTTCAGAGCAACAGAGTGCGTAGCCAAGCGATCAACAATTTTGCCCAGTTTTAGTGATGGAGTAGTGTCTCGTTTATTCTAATACTGTCAGAGGCGCAAACCAGTCATCAACCATGGTTGATCTCGGTCGCTTTTTCACAACGCGTATGCGACTCATTTACTCGCTCGATCAGCTGAGCAGCAGGTCACCGCAAGGGAGACCACGATTTTGCACAAGCTGGTGGGCGTGGGATAGCCTGAAGTTGCCATATCACACGTAATGGCACCACTGTCTTCTCGACAGATGTGTCTTTTGCTCGTTATCATCATCACTGCCTGACCCTGCAATCTCTGCATCATCCAGTTGAATCAGTTCAAGTTACATGTAGGTCACAGAAGTTACAGGTTAGCCATCCTCTGTTATGAAACACTTGGGGTTAGGTTCGAAAGAGCGACATAACGAAAGAGCGACGTAACAAAAGAGCGACAAATGGGCAGCAGTTTTAAAAGAGCGACACAAATATTGCTGATTTGAAAGAGCGACATAACGAAAGAGCGACACAACAAAAGAGTGACAAATTGGTTATTATCGTCCTTGTTAATAGACTAGGGGGTCGTGTATTCGTAGCCAGAAATTATTGGTCATTGTTTATCAAAGAGCTACTTCAGTTTCTACTAGAGAGAGTTGGTTTATGTTTATTTAGAGGTTCGTTATGAACAACTTCTAAGGACTATAGGTGCCAATTCCAGCCATTGTATTTGCATTTTGATGTACTTCGGGGTTCCGTACTCTGATGTTAGTTTCAAAGGGACGCGGATGTCGGAGTGAATAGGCGAGCGAGCGAAATAGGCGTGGGCTCAGTTTGTGAAATTTGCGCTAGTCAATGTTATGAGATTCTCAGTTTTGCGAAAGATCTTGACCAGTGAAGGTGAGCAAGTCTGTGGTTCTAGATAGGTATATTTTTTGGATAAACAGGCATTAAAAATGGACAAGTTTATTTGCAGCTATATATAAATATTATGTATTCGGTTTACTGAGAAAACATTCGGACAAGAATGCAGGAACGTGACATGAGAGACGCTCATATTCAAAAGAAGGGTCAATATTGTTGAAGTCAAAAGATGCTTCTTTTCGTAGAGCAAAGTTAATTTTTACATCTGCTTTATCGATATTGTTTAGAAGCATTTGATGGTTTTTAAGTCTTGGCGCTGATAATATCAGTTCGTTATACATGGATAGTGAAGTAAGGTTTGGGATGTTGCTTGATGATTTCTCATGACGTTAGTAGTATTCATCATTTTTCCTTGTAGAGGGTTGAAGCCTAGGGGTAATGTTTTGACTTCATAGAGTGGTAGAAGAATCAGACACTGAATGGCACTTTATTAGACTTATAGCCTAGATGTAATGTTTTGACTCGATATCTAGATTTAGTGCTCATAAATGAGTACATAAATATATTTGTCGCTCTTTCGTTATGTCGCTCTTTTGAATTATTTTTCATTTCATAGGTTGTCGCTCTTTTGATACGGCATTTATGTCGCTCTTCTGTTACGTCGCTCTTTTGATTTGTCGCTCTTTTGAACCGCTCCCAACACTTGTCGTAAAATGATCCATTTTTTCAAAAATACCTAGCATGTCATCATGGAAACGGTTCGGTATTTGACAAGCAACCGTATCTTTTTTTATGTTGTATAGTAAAGACCAACACGACAGTGCTTTGTGCTACTGAGCACCGCATTTACTGTCCTTTTCTCAGTTTTCTAGCCATGTTGCCTGGGTGATCGTCTTGCTCGATGAACTGGAAAGTTTGCATCAACATCGTGGACCGTTGCAATCGTTGTGCTTCTGCAACAACTACCATGAATGTTCAATTTTGTTTATCTTCTCTGATAAGTTTCAGTTTCTGACTGCGCTGACGTATCAGCTGAGTCGCATCAAATAAAAAACGAGATCGATTAATTTCTAAGATGGGAAACCGTGGAGATGTTTAATATAAGCTTACTGAAAAGATTTCTTCCCCCCCTTTGAAAAGGCTATGAAGATTTCTGCTTCGACCCCCCTATAAGATGGACGCCCCTGCTCAAGAGTACATTGTACCTAGGTATGACGTACTCTGCAGTACGTTGTGCCTTGGTATGATGTACTCTGCACTACGTTGTGCTTAGGTTGGCCCTGCAAAGGCTGTGATGTACTCTAGAGTAGGATTAGATGAATAATTTGCTTTACCTCAAATAAATTAAACTACTCAATTTTTATGAAGTATTCAATTGTTGTTTTGTATATTTATTGTTAAAAAAATGGCTGCTGTTAATTTCGCTACCATTTTAAAGTCTTAATTTTTTTAAATAAATAATTACTATAGCTTACCTAGAGTAGGTAATGCCTAAGGTAGTGTGGAATCTATGGTTCAAATCACCTGCATAGAGTACGTTATGCCTGGGTGTGGGCTAGGCATTTCGTATTTTACAGTGCATGCTCCTGCCAGTTAGCGCGTACTTTAGAGTACATTGTGCCTAGGTAGGCCTACATAGGCGCAACCACCTGTGGGACCCGTGGGACGCGTCCCCCAACTTTCGAACAGGTTGGGACGGTCCCCCCCCCCAACTTTTGATAATTGCGAGGTAAACAAGAGCCAAAAATGCACTCCATTTTGTATCAAATGCTCAAAATAACAGACCCCGACGAGACGAAGGTCCCCATACCCCCTAGTCGTTAGGAGCTTCCTGCCTTCCGCAATCTCTCCCTCTGTACCATTAATGTCAGTATAGTACAAGGCTCTGGCCTTGGACCTACTGGTTTTGTCAAAGGCATTTCTAGCCTTAAACCTAAATACAGTGGAAACCGTCTCCCTAAATATGCCGACGATAGCTACTTGCAGGTCCCTGCTTCCTGCATTGACTTCCTGCTTTCTGAACGTGACCATACCTCTAAGTGGGCATTAGGGTGGTCCAAAAACATAAAAGTGAAGCTAGAGGCCAGGACACCCCCTACATTTTTTACACTTGTCATTTGTATTATTCTGGCAAAATTTCAGCTTCCTACTCCAACTGGAAGACGATGCTCAATGGCATAAACTTACACCATTGTAATCGTTGTGTAAAAGCAAATAAATGTGCTACAAATTGTGATTATCTTGGTAACTTTCTTATGGAATTATGCAGTTATGTTCTCTTACTAACTTTTTATATCTATGACTCAATGCACAGTTCTTATTACAGATCCTGCTATCTACTTCCTGTTCATTTACAGATATTTTGTTGAATTTTCTTTTCTATGATATTTGTACAAAAAGTGCTGTTAACGCCACACGAAAGTCCAGAATTCATATCTTTGATTGCATTTCAACGGCATTCTGCAGCATTTCATACATTGATAAATACATACAAAGATATATATGCATATATACATGTATACATACATACAAACATACATACATACATACATAGGCCTACATACATACATACATACATACATAGAACGCTAAAAATGAACATGCTGATTCCGTGATAGGCGAATCTATACCAGATTGCAGTGATATTTTAGTTCTTTGATTAATTTTAGTTCTAGTTCTTATTCACTTCTGTTGAAGCAATTTTACTTCTCCTTCTACTTCTAGTCCTCAAATAATTTTACTTCTAGTTCTTATTCACTTCTGTTGAAGCAATTTTACTTCTCCTTCTACTTCTAGTTCTCAAATAATTTTACTTCTAGTTCTGGTTAACACATAATTTTACTTATTCGTGCACTTATCAAGATTAGAGATATGAACAAAACCTTTAAACCATTTCCCTCGTGCACAGAGAATATTATGAAGAAGAAAAAGAGGAGGATAAAGAAGAGCCAGTCCCTTAAGCTAACCCCGAAGCAACCATAATGTATGAAGTGTTAGCGATTTCATTTTCTTAGCCTCCGTAAATGAGGGCGGGAGTGAGTCCTCTCCCTCGCCGTCTCGTCTTCCAACCAACAGTGTACGGTCAGTGTACTCATTAAAGCTGAGTTGGCCAGGAGTGCAGAACTGTGGCGAAAGTAGGCTGGAGTTCATGAGATTCACGAGAATCTCATTATGTGCAGAGGTGTACGTCAAATCCAAATAAGGAGCATGCATTTTAAACATATTTCTGTATGGCGGTACTGTGAAGAATTCCCTATTTCATGACCTGATAAACGGGTTCTAATCCCTCATGGGTCGAGTGCAGGCATGGGTTTTGTTGCCAAGAGGCCGATGGTATCCGCATCCCACGATCAAGAGGGGATTCATGGCTAGTGAGCCAGGTTCAAGCCGATCAGAGAGTTCATGTCCCTGCCATGCATAACTATCCCGTGGATCAATAGGGGAAGCACCCCGGCTGGAATGAGAGAACATTTGATAACACTAGGTATTAAATTACTAAGATCTAAATAAAGGTCACACAGAATATCACTAAGGGAACAATAGGCCTTCCTGCCAATTCAAACAACTCTGAGGCCGATTTGACCTCAGGTCAAACAAAGTGGACCGTTTCAAATACCAATATCACCTTTAGATATTACTACAGAAAATCTTCTAGCCTAGTATATATTTCATCCTTGATCTAGACCCTGGCCAGACCCTGACTGCGGGTGGCTCGGTCGCAATATAAACGTGGAGTACGAGGTTGCTTTCTGCCTCCGACACTAATCATCTTCGATATGAAAAAGTGTCGTTAAGCCGAAATACAACATAGACCCTGGCCTGACGCTTCCCTTGCTTTCTCTCTCGGACCGTCGGACGGCAGTTGTACGCTCTTCTCTACACCAAAGACGACCACTCTCCTTCACAGCCAGCCACGGCAAGCAGGATTATCTCTTGCCGTGGCCTACCTTTCCTAACTCACATGTGCCGAACCTCTGGCTCTTCCCACTGGCCAATCACATCTTACCTCACTCGATCCTCTGGTCAGCCAGCCTGCCGGCCTATAGCTGGCTCCCTCAGAGGGCCGGTGACAACCCCTCAGGCCCTCAGCCCTGCACAATAGCTGCATTTACCCTGCGTTTGCATATTATTAGCCCATAAGCCCTAAGGCCGGTTTAAACCAGTTTAAAGCTATATGACTCCAAACCCAGGAATACAGGTATAATGTCCTTCTACTGTTCTGTGAGGGACCTACCTCATCACAGTAATAAAACATGGCACCTAAAAATTAGAAGTCTCTTAATTTTCGTTCTTAAAATAATTATACTTCTTATTCTTATTCACTTCTGAAGGTCTTGATTTCACTTCTTATTCTATTCTCGTTCTTAAAATAATTTTTATTCTACTTCTACTTCTGCTGAACTAAAATCAAATAATTATTATTCTTATTCTACTTCTTATTC
>JACEVL010002743.1:12500-18054 GCA_020284085.1 Aporrectodea caliginosa
ATGCAGCTATATTTACTATTTTCAACAATAGCACTACAGTGACACTAGCTCTCTAAGTCGAAATGTAATCTGCAGACTTGTACATCACAATACACGACAGTAGACTTAAAGTAAATAAACGATCAGCTTGTAGTTGTCTCAGATGGCTTTACATTCACAGGATGTTCATCCTGGAACTGAATAAATTGGATTCGTGGATACGGTGCTATAAAGTACAGTGCAGTTCAGCAGCGTGTGCATTTTAACTGCATTTTTATGAATGCGATTAACAAAATTGGCGATCCAATTAAGGAAAGAAACGTTGGATTAAGTCAATTTTCAGAAAGATCAGAACCTACATTACTAGGTTTAGTGAAGTTTTGCGGAATAATAAATACAAACTCTCACCACACAAGTTTATGGTCCTTCGTTTATGAAACACGTGGCTACCAATGAAATAATTAGTATGCATCCATTCTGTCCGTCACGTGCGATGCTTAAAATAACATCCAACTTTTATGTAACTGTCGTTTATTTGCCCCCATATGGCCGCTGAGCACCGTCTGGTATAGTACAAAAATATTTAGATTAATCCATAAATCAAATCTACCGTACCAAGAAGAATCGGTTCCAGATCAAGGTCCGACAATCAGACAGGGATAGGTCTACATGTCTGATCTCCTTAAAAATTCTTACCCCGACTCATCTGATCCTCCACCTTCCAATTCTCAATCTAAAGGACACGCACCTTAACAGCTACTCTGTCGACTCTGACCATTTGGCAACTGGACTCGGGCCTCCTTCTGACTACCCTTTGGACAACCCCTCTGACTCGACGCAGCACTCGTGAATAAGCTGGTGCCCTGCGCTTTGACTTTTGAGTGGCGCTTTAGAAGTTTGGAGTTTGCGATCACAATAATCTGACTATTCTCGATTTGTTTGACTGAGCGTCTACTTCCCCACGACCTCGCTCTTTTGGGCGCTGTAGATATCACGAGATTACGATTACGATAAAGACCCCAAGATGAATCTATCGACCCAAGAAGGCTCAGTTTAGTCTACTATAATAATTATGCAGTGCTTGGTAAAATACTTCTTAAATGTATTTGAAATACCACATACAAAATTTTACATTTTTCAAAATTATCTGAAATACAAATACAAAATACAGTTTTACAAATGTATTTGAAATACCAAATACAAATTCGTTATGGTATTTTGTTGAGAATGATGTTGTTGGACTGGATGATGGAGGACGATTACAGCAAGTTGAAGGAGAGAGCCAGACAACGTGATGAATGGCGACATTGGACGTACGAAACTGCCTAGGAAGGCAGAGAACCAAAAGAAGAAGAAGATTTTGTATTTGAAATACAAAAATATCTCCACCCGAGCCCAGACAGTAGTAGTAAAGTTTAATGCTACTTGCAACATAACGCAGGAAAGGATGCCAAAGATTTGAGGTTTCTGGAGGGGTCTTTCAGACTACATGACTTGCATATTTGCCAGGCTACCAGATGAATCAACCGGATATCCCTGTTGTAAAAGTTGTCATCGTTGTTCATGGCGACAGTGGTTTGTAAGGGTCGTGTGCTGCTTGCGAATACCGGGAATGTTAGGAGGAGCTTTCGGACTCTTTCTGGGAATCAGACATCCAGCCTAATTTGAAGAATGACGGGGTCACAGTGGCCTTGATACAGTTATCAGCATCAGAATCAGAATCAGAGTCAGAAAATCTTTATTGCTTTAAATAATGTGACACGTAAAACAAACAGAGAATCAACTATATTTAACAAGTGTATCACGCTACAGGAGGCAAAAGGAGACCCCAAAGGGAAGATTATTCCCGCTAGTTGGGGCAACCTACTAGATCCTTTACCACCAATAGTAAGACGGTCATGAGTCGTTACAGAGATTACGAAAATGTCATGAAAAATTCATGGGCAGCCTTTTAGAAGGAAATCTTTTGGTGAACAAAGTTCAACGGGAGAAGGCGTACCTTAACTATTTAGTTAAACGCTAATAACGGCGGGCAATAACACAAGAATAACATAATATCTGGGCAAAGTTCCCAAATAACCTTAACTAATCCTTAACTAAAATCCTTACTACTAATTAAATAAACTGAGACGAGAAATGAACAGAAAAAGAAGAGAAAAGAAAGAGGGGAGAGCAGGAGAAGAAAGTAAAGGAGAAAGAAAAACGCAAGAAGAGGAAAGGAAGAGGCTGGTCCGTGCTCAGGGAACCTCCACCACCAACCGGGGTGACCATTAAACTTTGCGTAGTATGGTCAGTCAGATGTAGTTAAGAGATATGATTTAAATCTAATCTTAAATAAGTAAATATTTGGTGCAAGACGAATGTCTAATGGTATGGTATTCCAGAGATTTGGGCCTTAGAACTTAATACTAAATCCTCGTGAATTGGTACGAGCATTGGTTGATCTGAGAGTAGTGGCGTTCCTTGTATTGTGTGAGTGGATTTGAGAACCAGCTAAAAAATAGCTCTGGAATAAACTCGGGAGGATATTATTTTGAAACCTGTAGATGAATTCTCCGATTTGAACTGCTCTTAATTGCTTCAAATTTAACAGATTTAATTTCTTATAAATGTGATCAGTGTGAGAACCCTTAGGGACACCTGCAATTACTCGGATAGCTTTTTTTGTAAGATTATTAGTTTACTAATTCTTGAGTCATAGTTGGAGGCCCAGATCAAGTTACAGTAAGTTAGATATGGAAGGATTAAAGAATGATATAAATTTAATTTGGCAGCTTCAGGAAGTAGGTGGGAGACCCTGTATAGAATACCAATGTTTTTGGCGAGTTTTTGAGCAATGAAGTTAATATGATCTCTCCAAGACAGGTGGCTATCGACAATCACTCCCAGGAATCTGGTCGACTCCACTTGTAATAATGGGGCTCCAGCCATTTCCAGGGCAAAATCCCTAGGTGACGTTTTTCGATGGGACCTGAATAATATAATATTTGTTTTGTCTATGTTAAGGGTAAGACGATTTGCTAAGAACCATTTATTTACTAGAATTAATTCATTATTAACTATTTGTTGTAAGGTTTCCCAAGAGTGATGCGCGAAAAAGATGTTAGTGTCATCTGCAAAATAGAATAAAATACAGGTTTTTTGAGATCTTTGCAAGGTCATTAAGGTATAAGAGAAACAGAAGGGGACCGAGGTTGGAGCCTTGAGGGACTCCATAAGGGATTTTTCGACTTTCAGAAAAGACATCATTGCATTATTACCTTTTGAGTACGATCATGGAAATAGCTATAGAACCATTTTAAGGTAGAGCCCCTAATTCCCAAGTTCTCCAGCTTTTTTAGTAGTATGGCATGGTCCACCGTATCGAACGCCTTCGCAAGGTCGATAAAGCATAAGCAACAGTACGAAGTCCACCATCAAACCGTTTTCGGAAACCCTTAAGAGCTCAGCCAATGGTTGTGCATGTTTGACCTTGGCAGGAACCTCAACTGTTCAATGATAACAATGAATAATAACTATTAAAAGAGCTAAGAACCTTGCATCTTGTCAAGTGGTTTCATAATCAACACGTCAAGTACTCTTCAATGAAGTCAAATTCTAGGCTTATACCTTGAAGTGCTGTAGTCAACTGATTAGAGTGTTCACACCAACCTAATACAGACCATTGGGCCAGTTGTGAAAAGAATTTTTTATAAAGTATTTGATATTCCAAATACAAAATACTCTTAAAAGTATTTGAAATACCAATGCAAAGTATTTTAAATACCAATGCAAAATACAAAACTTTGAATGTATTTGAAATACAAATTCAAAAATACTTCAAATACCTCCCAGCACTGTAATTATAATAATCCATGTTGGTATGCTACATCCCTGAAGATAGTGCATGCGTCCATTTTAGCCAATTGGTTTGGAGGCGGTTTTTCTGGAAATTCTCAACGGTTGGTTATCTCCGTGGTTTTTCGAATGCTCTGATAAGCATGATTAGGATTTAGCTATTGTTTCTTTGGCGTTTTAGGCAATACGCGCTATGTCTAGTCTGATCGCGTGACCAGGTGCATATCGTTATGGAGCTGTCAAGTTTCTTTCATTACCAGCAGCGTGTCTTTTATTTTATCAGTTGGTATCGTCCGTATACCTGTGCGAAGGGACTGAAGACGTTGAATGATACTAACTTCTAGTGGTCCAAGTCTAATAATAATATTCGTTTATTGACGAAACACTGGGTTGGCACACCGCAACCCATTACAGAAACAGTAATACCAGTTACAAATTAGCACATTATTCAATTTAAATCTCTGTTCAAGCACGGGGCAACATAGTCATCGGGCAACATTAGACTCCTGAACAATGACCTCGGGATGAAATTTCTGTCATCTTTGGGCGGCAATTGAAAGTCATGTGGTCTCGGTCGAAGATCACGATGACGGATATTAGTAGCAGGAAAGACCGATCGCAGCATATGAGTCTTGGATCGCATAACCGATCGTAGCAGTCTGTCCTCAGCATCACACACCATCTCAGCAGCTCCTCGTGAGTCCTCCGGGAGGTAACCCGACCTTCGCATTCGAGCAAGGAATCGCTCCACACGGGCCCGATCGTCGGCTGTAGCATATCCCCACCGCGCCGGAGCCGCGTACAGGAGCCTCGAGACCGTAGTCGCTCCTGCGACCATATGGAGGGCCAGAGTGGGTAGACCGTGGGCCCTTAGCACTCTCAAGGCATAGAGAGATCCTGAGCATAACTCCAGAATTTCACGAACATGCGAGGATGCCCGAAGATCCTCTGTGATGGTAACTCCTAAGATGTTCAAGGAGGTCACTCGTTGTACTCCCGGAAGTGGCGGAGGTGGTTCAACGCAGCCGCGACGAACGACCAGCATCTCCCTGGATTTAGACTGATTGAGCCGAAGATTGTTGTTGCAAGCCCAAGATGACACTCTCTCCATCTCATCGCCAACCGTATGTCTCATTGAGGCTCCGATGAGTAGATATATGTTTTGATATATTTTGTGATATATATTATATATTTTGTTAACTCTATGTTGACACTTTCCTACTGTCCTTTGATAAATATGCCTACTAGAATAACTGAGTTAACAGCAACCCTTATTGATAATATTTTCTGTAATAGGATGAATGGTGATGAGTTTTCTGGTATTCTGTGTACTTATATATCTGATCATCTTCCAATATTTACAGTTCTACCTAACCAGTCCTCGGAACAATCGGTGTTGGAGAGGTCTAAGTATGTTGCATCTCGGTCTAAATCCCATGGTAACTTTGCAGCTTTAGATAGAGTTGCTGGTCAATGGACATGGGATGAAATCACTACCGAGACTAATCCTGATGTTTCTTATTCATTATTCATAAGCAAGTTAAATAGGGCATTTGACTCTTGTTTCCCTCTTTTACTTAAGCGCAAAAGACAATATAGAACCAAATTGAAACCATGGTTAACCCCAGCCCTTGTCAAATCTATTAAAAATAAGAATAAATTATACAAACTTTATCTCAAGTCTAAAAACAATGATATATTAAAGGAATATAAAGCATATAGAAATAAATTGACTTCT
>JACEVL010002744.1:0-17157 GCA_020284085.1 Aporrectodea caliginosa
ATCAGATGATCACTGGTACGAAAGTGCTCCCCACGCTCCCATCCCTATATAATTTTCAAATTAGCGTTATCGCTATCATTACTACGCATTTTTAATTGCCTCTAGACTATCTAAACACCAAGCATTGATCGATGTCGCTGACCAACTGTGAGTGAAGGACTTGTTCAAGGTCCCTACACACTAAGCCCAGACTGTTTCCTGATTCACTACCTTTCTTCAATACATCAGTAATTAAGGCAAAATGACTGAGGGATCAAGGGTGCCCAGGGATCAAGGGTGCCAAGTGTTCCATGCACAACAGCTGAAATCACTGAAATGTTGCTGTATGAAACTGGCATTATACAATTCTAGAAAATCCTATACCTGTCGTTCTCTGACGTCTGATATTCCCAATCAATTGGTGTTTGAGGTCTCCTATAATCAGCGGCAGCGACAGAAATTCTTCGCCTTTAGCCAGAGCAGTCATGGTCCTGTAAACTATCTTTAGGCTTTATGAGAAAATTAAAAATAACAAATTGAAATAATAAAAGTGCGGATATAACCGTATGATATTATATTAATATATACAAGTATGATTTAATTGAGTTGTTAATTTTAAATAATTAATTTTCAAATTTATGCTAATCAAAAAGCAACTTTTTTTGGATTTAGCTGCAGCAAAATCGTTTATAATATCCTCGTCGTTCAATATGATTTGTCCACATTCGAATCTTAAGTGCGTTATAAGAAACAGGAGAAATTTTGTTGAGGTACCGTGCAATCAAATATGAAAGATTATCAAGTTGTTGTCTTATACGGCTTCAGCCGAAAACCTTTCAACATTGAAATTTGTAAAATTCATTCGCCTCTGTAAGTCCGTCATTTGTCTTCGTCTGTTTGTCTACCAGTCTGTCTGTCTGTCTGTCTGCCTGCCTGCCTGCCTGCCTGCCTGCCTGCCTGCCTGCCTGCCTGCCTGCCTGCCTGCCTGCCTGCCTGCCTGCCTGCCTGCCTGCCTGCCTGCCTGCCTGCCTGCCTGCCTCACTGTCTCACTGTCTCACAGCAATAAACCTATAAAGCGGTCCCATTTCATGGGGGTGAAGGTATTGCCGGGCTTTGGATGCAGTTCTTGCCTACCGGCTTGACATATGCCATGACATGCGCCGTACATGCAGGTCCAAAATCCATTTGCTGAGAGGAATACATGTTTAATCGTCTTGACGAGGTGTATCGAAATGTAGCCCAGCACATGAAGGCGTGTAAAACTACGTACACTCGCACATAACAAAGCTGTGTACAATCTCTTTTAGACATAGATAAATGAGAAATTGAATACGTTTGAAGGAACATTAGAAGTTCTTTCCTAAGCATAAATGATTGATGGTATTTGGTTACGGTTGTCAGGAGGTTGGCTATATCAAACAGATGGGCCAGCAAATATGAAATTCCGTGAACCATGTCGTCTTAGGCTGTCCGTGAGCTGTCAAGCGCAAGAGACGCCGGTTTTGATGAATAAATCGGCGTGCATTATTCGATGAGGGTATCTGGGCCAAAAATAGTAGGCTAGTGGCTGCTATAGACGAACAACCCCATATTGTACTCGATTCAGTAGCTCATGGGGGAGCCAGTGGGGATCCCCATGAAGAGTTGCATTGTAGTGATAAAATTACCGCTTACGGTTCGCAGCGGCGTCTAGAACAGACTGTATCGTATATCGTATCGTATCGTATCGTATTTAAGTATTTGTAAAGCGCCTCTCGTAGGGTGAACCGTTCAGAAGCGCTCCCAGTGTGCTAAGCCCCGCGAAAATAAACAGGTTTTGAGAAAAGCGAAGGAAGAAGAGAGACTGCCAGAGAGAATTTCAAATCAATCAAATCAAACAATATTTATTGCAACCTTTAACAACTCATAAAATACATACATTTGTGCTAATCCATAACAGCGTAATTGTACCAAGGAACAGTAAAGGCACATAACAGTTATTTTAACAGTATCGAGGGAGGAGTTATTAATGGGAGCAATGGGAGGCTCCTAAGGGATTGACATCCCGCTGGTTGGAGACACCCAGCTGCGTCAAGTAGCAAAGGTTCAGAAGAAGGCTGGGCTAGGAAAGCCAACATCTTATTTTATTTTTTTTTCATAAAAGAACAAAGGAGACGAAAGTCGTACATCGGGTAACTTAACTAAACTTATCTAATATAGCTTAACTAAATAACTCGAGGACCGGTGCATCGTGCAACAGGTGTAAGCTTAAGTTTATATGTGCCTAAACTTTCAGAATAATAGTTCCTCATAATGTCAATTGGTGTGCGCCCATGAGAAAGAAGCGTAGTTTTTTTTAAATTCGTGTCGGGTTTTAGAAGAACGAATTTTATATGGGATACAGTTCCGAAATAATGGTCCTGCCGCTCTAATGCTAAATTCTGGTGTGTTAGTCCGTGCTTTTGCTGGACAGTAAGATGCAGCCCTCCTTGTAAAGTGATCATGAATCTGAGAGCCGAGAGTGAAGTACCCTGCAAATGACGTGGGTAGTAAATTGTGTTCGTAGCGATTAATTTAAGAGCGAACAGAAGGAGAAAGAGCATTCCAAAGAGGGGGACCAATTGAAGCAAAGGAACGAGCTTGAGCCATAGCAGTTCTACTACGGGGAACCAAGAGGTCAAGTCTATTGCAGGAACGAAGTGGACGGTGGGAGGAAGCTGAATGAGGCCGAAGTATTACGCCAGCCAGATATTGCGGGACAAGACCCCTCTGAGCCTTGAAGATCAGAGAGGATTTTAAATTGTATGCGAGCATGCAGAGGGAGCCAATGAAGTTCATTAAACATAAAGGTAGAGATGTGAGAGTACCGGGGAAGGCGGGCTATCAGTCTAGCAGCTGAGTTGAGGACCGACTGAAGAGGAGAGAGACGAACCTTAGGAAGACCAACAAGAAGGGAATTGCAGTAGTCAATCCGAGAAAATACAAAAGCATGAACTAAAGTTGTGAGGATGGAGGTCGAGACAGAACGACGAATGACCCTGAGACGCCTTAAGTGAAAATAGGAGGAGCGTGTGAGATTAGAGATGTGCTCGGTAAAGGTAAGTGAACTATCAAGGGTAACACCCAGATCACGTACACTTGACGAGAAAGAGAAGAGTGGGAACTTTTCAGAGAGGAGAGCAAAATCAAGTTTATGGAGCTGCTGAGGGGTACCAAACCAGATGAATTGAGTCTTAGAAGCATTAAGGGAGAGGCGATTTAATGACATCCAAGAGTGGAGATGATTACAGAGAGATTGAATACTCCCGACCAAAAGCAACTGCGATGACGAAGGACCATGGACAAATGCTTGCACATCATCAGCGAAGAGATGACCAGCAGCACCACAGATCGGAAAAAGAGAGGAGATGTCAGCCGTATATAAAATAAATAAGAGAGGGCCGAGAACAGAGCCTTGAGGGACACCCAGTTTAACGTGGACCCATTGGGTTCTGGAGTCACCAGTAACAATCATTTGGGTTCGTTCAGATAGGTATGAGCGAACCAACAAAGGGGGAGGCCCTTAAGCCCATAAGAGGTCTCAAGACGCTGGAGAAGAATCTCATGATCAACCATATGGAAAGCAGCCGAGACGTCACATCATAGAGAGCCAGAAGAGTCAGTTCAGACCTATCAACAGCAGAATAGATTTCAGAAAGTAGGGAAAGGAGGGCAGTCTCGGTGGAATGGTTAGCCTAAAGCCAGACTGGTAAGCAGGAAGTAGACCAGATTGCTCAAGATAAGGGAGAAACTGGAGAGAGACAAGACGTTCTAGAGTCTTAGAAAGAAAGGATAGATTTGAGATAGGCCGATAGTTATTGCAAAGGTTGGTGTCAAGGTTAGGCTTTTTGAGTGAAGGAAAGACAAGGGCCCGCTTCTGCGAGGGAGGAATGCAGCCTTTAGAGAGCGACCTATTAAACAGATATACCAAGAAAGGGGCAAGATCATCCAAAATGTCATTAATGATAAAAGGGGGTATTGGATCTAGTTCACATGATTTTAAGTTAACAGACGATAATCATAAAACTGAACGAAGGGCCGACTCAGAGATAGGTCGAAAACCATCGAAGACAGCTGACGTTGAGGTAAACGTTGGAGGAGGAGCGTCAGCGGTTGAAGCACGAAGACGGTCGATCTTGGCTGTCAGCATTTCAAGGAACTCATTTGCTGTGAAGGAAGGGGTTTCAGTTGAGCGAGAAGACCGGCCAAGAAGCCCCGAGACAAACGACTACAGACGTCTGGGATTCTTCGCGTTTCGGGAGACCAGCTTTTCCCAGTGAGCTGCCTCCTTTTGATGGTAGAGACGATGGAGGGCACGAAGCTATATGTAATCCAAGCCAATCGATCTTTGGGCTTCTTAGTCCGGCGATAACGTCGCTCTAGGCATCGAGTTTGACGACGAAGTCGATGACAGTCGGCGTCAAACCAGACTGCCAGTGGACGAATACGTGTCCAAACTTTGCGACGAGGAAGCATATTGTCAAGGATATTCGTAACTGTAGATGTGTAGAGGTCAAATAACTGTGCGACTGTAAGCGTGTCGAGAGTGGACCTGGGTGAGGAGAGAAGAGTGTCACGTATGGCAGCGCTGAAGGCCCGGTGGTCAAGGGACTTCCACCCCCGCATCATGCGAATGGAGTGAATCGGGTGTGATGTGGAACGCCAAATAGAGTCCTATTACTGAAAAACGTTTACATGTATTCGGTTTTGGACTGTTTTACCTCATCCAGCTAAAAAAAATAATATGACTACTGAATAGCGATTTGTTATGCTGTCTTGCAGAACTGCAATATCAGAATTTACTGGAAGAAAATGGCCTGTTCAAAAGTGCCAGGTATGACTTCATAAAATAGAATGCCATCTTAAAAACAAATCAATTTAAGCTAATGAACACTGTCTTATCGGAGTTTCTGATCGCGTGAATGATGTAGGCCTATAGCTTGGGTAAGTAAATAATAAATAGGCCTATATTCTTTAATCCGCATTGCGGTGCACAGACATCATATAGTGTTGACAGGAATTCTTCATTTATAGTGGTGCATAGAGCAACTAAGTGCTATTGAAATTCGTCACGGTATTTGAAGGCAAAATAAGGAATAAAACCAATGACGGTAATGACCTACTATATACATAATAATAGACTTGCTATCTCACTTCAAATTATGCCGGTGGCTTTCTAGGGGCAACACAGCAAGCGCCCGTTGTGAAACATTATTGATAAGCCTGACCTCACCGTCGGCCTCGAGTTCCAACCTGACTGTAGAACAATTTGTGAAATACTTACTGTCTTATGTCTAAGTTTCTGCAAGCAAGATTTGTCCTGCGCACGACACACACATTTGTAAGACGAATGGGTGACGCTACTAGTCGGGATTTGTTTCCCTCAGGGTTTTCTACCCCATTGTTTCTCAACCAGTGAACATATATATGATTGTACATGTACCCATAAAACTTGTTCTTCATTTGTTGTAAAGAATACAATTTATGGCTATGGTTATCAAATAGTAGCATATCTCACTTTACCTTGACTGCATATTCTAAAAACCATGAAGATGTAAGAAATGGTTAATTTTATGATGTTTGCAGCAGAGTTGACTGCCGCTAATTCAAAATGTGTCGAGATGATTCGAAGCTTTGATGACGACGTCAAACAGCAAAAGGAAGAACGTGAGATAGAAGTCCACACGAGACTGGAGAAGATTTTCAAGTACGTTAACGATACCCCAAATGAATGCAAAATACAGACAAAGTGGATCAAAGGGCTCTGGAATGCACAAAAGGAACATAAAGCGGAAAGATCCTCGCACTTCCTCGATATAAGTGTTGGTGAAAAGGGTTTGTTTTGCAAAACGGGCAAATATTTCAAGATCCTAGGTTTAGAAGCAAATTATAAGTACATCGGCAACACAGAAAACTACCAAAGCGTATTATCAGAGCAAGAAATCTACGATACAAAGGAAATGACTGCATCAGTGATGGTTGCTCCGAAATCCATACTAATCAGATGGCAACTTGTGTCTCATGTTTTGGGCCACGACATCGGATATGACCACATCATAGACACAAGCGATGCTAGCAGTAGCAAGTTTGCTCTAGATTGGTCCATGTGTGTGGCCAAGATCCTAGTTCCACAACAGATTTCTTATGGCCAAACAAAGCTTAGAATAAAGCATAAAGCACAGGACAAATTCCTAACTATTGTTACCCGTAAAGGATGGCCAGCTGCCACTCTTGGACTGAATTCTCAGTTTTATTTTGTGCTTTACGAAACACCACAAGGAATTAGAATCAAAGCCGAGAACACTACAGTACCAGACTACGATATTTTATATTCATCAGAATTTGGAGCAATTTACTTTGACAGGTTGAACACGGCCTTGAGCAAACAATGTTGGACGATCAACAAAGCGGAGCCTCTATTGAATGGCGATACTGTATCTTTCATGAACAAGTGGTGGGATGACAGCGCTCTGTGCTTTACTAAAGGAAGCGTCTCCTGCACTAGGAACAAAGAAGATGAGTGGATTTTGATGATCTGACAAGAGACGTGTAAGGAACTTGAGAAAAGAATCTCAAGAAAAGAAACAAAGTTTATGGATTGGCATGAACTAGCAGGAATACACCCTATTATTTAGCATACACGTGTGCGTATGCAGTTCAATGACATCACATCACCTGTAGTCTTTATCAGAAATCTGATTATGCACAGTAGCTCAGCTTTATTGCTTTTAGAGAATATGCACTGTCTACGAGAAGGTTCGACAAAACATTGCTTACGCGCAAAGGCCTGGGACTGCGACAATCTTGGTCAACTCTGCTTGCCCACTGTGTTTATCCGAGGCCGCCTAGCTTTCCTCAAATGAGTTTCTCTATCTTGCTTAGGCCTACTACAAAATACAAACGGTTAAACGACTTGGCATTTTTGTTTACATACCTAAATATATATGACTGACTTGGATAGGAAACTTCAAGGAGTGGATTACTTTTTAACACATGTACTGAAACTGAATAGAAAAGCTAGTGACTCAGAAGTTGGAGACTACTGAGACTCACATGAGCCTGAAGAAAGTTGCGCATTTCCCAACATCTTCTACCATGTTTGATGAAACAACGAACCATTAAAAGTAAACTGAATTACTCGTAGACATCTTGGCTGAATGTACTCAATATATAGGCCTAGGCCTGAAGCTTTCAAAGAGGATTTTATGAGAAGCTGTTAGGAGAAAATTAGCACCGAGCCAGGTGTGCTGCGGAAACACTACATCTGGATTTCATTTAGATTGTGCATTATAGCCGACAATAGCATCTGCCTTGGAAAAGTGAGCGTCAACTTGGCTGGGAACATTTTTAACCATCGCGAACAATTGGTAGCCTGTACATGCCTATATAAATCTTATAGGAAGACTTTAATGCTGCTTGTCTATGCAGAACAATGTGGAAACCGCGGTTGACTAACAAGATTATACGATCACATTTGTTGCGCTAATTTAACCAAGTATAATAAGAAATTAGAATATGTTGTTGGATCTGTAACTTACTTGTATCTTTAGAAATGAAAGTTATGAATGCTTAAAGAATTGGAGTAAGAGCTTTTGCGAACCATAGGCTCATTAGGCCTATTAGGAGATAGATCGCTATTTAGAAAGTGCCTTCATTGTGTGAACTGTGCAAAGGTGAAAAGATTTTTTAACGTAATTTAGTAGTGTGGTCTAGCTATAGAAACTTCTGCGCTTTCCAATAGTCTCAACGGCGCTTGGAAAATTAAATTAAAACAATGGCACAGATTTAGGCCTAAAGAGATGCTATAGCCTACCGGGTATTGCCATTAAATATAATAATCATTTATCAATAGAAATCAAAATGTTCAGACTAGGCCTATAGTAAGGCCTACATTTAGTTGTAAGCAGTAGGCCTACAAGATACTGGGAGAGGAGGCAGAAAAAGGCGCTTATAGGGTATAAACTGATTGGAAAGCGAAAAGCCTCTCAATCAGGACCAAGATGAAACTCTACCCTACCCTGGTGGAACCAGTATTACTATGCGGATCGGAGTGCTGGTGCCTGAGGAAATAGGATGAGAGAAGACTACTGGTGAGAGAAATGGGGTGGTTGAGGAGAATCATGGGTAGAAGGAGAGTCGGATTAAGGCATGTTCAACATGTTCGGCCGAACAGGGGCCCCCACACTTGAGGGGCCCTCACAAATGTCAAAGAATTTTTTTCTTCAATATTTTAGAATTATTATTTTATTTGTTAAGTGTAACAGTAAAAATGAGCAAAAAACTCAGAATAAATTATTAGAAACTGCTCATTTTAATACACACAAAAAACGACTTTTGCACTTGTGTGGGACCCTATTAAAGTTTCTATTATCAGGCAGGTTCATCTCAAAATCAGCCGAAAACGAAATGATTCAGTTTGCTGACCTAGCAGTCATTTGCTCATGAACAGACAAATGAAACATCCTTTACTGGTTAATCACAAAATGACTCAATGACACCTTTCCAAATGTTGAGACAGCACTGTGAATATAGGCCTATCTTGTTCTGATGGAGACAAACTGCAGCAGAGAACGTTCGTTTACAAAACTCAAATTGATTAAAAACAGACCGAGAGCGTCAATGTCGAAGACAGACTCGTTAGTTTGACATTGTTGAGCATCGAACGTGACATACAATAGGCCTACATGCAGTACCATACTTAAAAATTCATAAGTGCACATTGAAGTCGGGCAACCATTAAGAGCCGTAGCTAGACTGGAAGAGGCAAGTTTTCAGTTTAGAGCGAACATGAGGAGGTAGAGAGTACCAGATGGAGGGACCGACAACTGCATGTGACAAAACGTGTACCAGTTGCAAGGTGGAATTATTATTACATATTATATATTATTTTAATAATTATATTACTATAATAATTAATAAATATTATTATAATTAATTATATTATAGTTATAATTAATTATATTAATTTAATTATATATTATATAATTTATATGCACAAATATAATTATATAATAATATAAAATATATGTAATTATTTTATAATTATTATTATATATATGTAGGGGAATTGACCGGGGAATTGACCGGGGGGAATTGACCGGGGGAATTGACCGGGGAATTGACGGAGGGGAATTGACCGGGGAATTGACCGGGGAATTGTCCGAACCCCAAGGTGTGACCATGGAAGATAAGTAGGAAGGCAGATGATCTGCGCTTGCTCTGTACACGAGGAGTGCCAGCATGAAGCGGACACGCTCACAGACAGGAAGCCAGTGCAGAGAACGAAGAGCAGGTGTGATATGGACTCGGTAAGAGAGTGCAAGACACAGTCTTGCAGCTTGATACAGTCTTGCAGCTTGATGCGTTATTTTGGTTAGAGGAAGCAATTTGCATTCAGGGAGACCATAGAGTAAAGAGTTGCAGTAGTCAAGTCGCGTCAGAATAATGCAGTTTATCAGTGTTTTCAGTTATGCTGTGTCAAGTGTAGAGCGAAGCTTGCGGATTCTCCTGAACGTGAGCTACATTTTGACGACATAGCCAAAAGGCTCGCAACGTATGGGCCTATGTATGTACATTCCATGACAATTTTAGCGATATTGATTGTCATTGTCAATTCAGAATTTTTTGTTGCTCTTAACTCTCTAACTGTTAGTTTTGCTACAAAATGTAAACTGCAAACACTGTGTCCAATCAGTCAATACTATATTGTTAGCCTAAGCCTGTTAGGCCTATTTTGATTTTCTGTATTGTGGAAAGCCTGCAGTTGTAATATTCTTTTACCAAGACTAGTCTCCCCCACGAGTCACTCTAATATTGTTAAACCGTAAAAGATGTAGGCTATACTTAAAGTTAAAGTCTTTAACACCAGATTGAATAATTATAAACCCTACTGATATTGTACAAAAAGAAAGAAGGCACGAATTATTATAATAATAGAAGAATATTGATTCGTTGAATATAACATGTTTTATGTGTCCTTTTCTTGTGATTCTATGGGGCTGGGTCCCCACAGTCTTACTGAACAGGGCCACCACATTTGCTAATCCGGCCCTGGGTAGAAGCAGGAGAGACAAAATAAGGAATGATCAAACAAGAACAGACCTCGGAGCGGAGGAGACGGTGGTAGAGAGAATTGGGAGACGAAGACTTAGATGGTACGGACACGTGAGACGGATGGCGGGAGAGAGACTGCCCAATGCGGCGCTACACGGTCACGTGGAGGGAGAGAGGAGCAGGGGAAGGCAACGGAAGACCTGGATGGACAACATCCAAGAAGACCTACAGAAGAGGGGTACAGACATAACGAAGATCGGCAGCATAGTACGGAAATAGAGAACACTGGAGAGGCTTCATAAGGGCCTCATCGTCGGGAAACTGATGGAAGAGAAATAAGAAGAAGTACAAGAAAAAAAAACTTTATCATACAGTTAGGCTATAATAACAATTAGGCCTATAGTAAAACATACACTATAGGCCTAATCTAGATAAAATGAGACCCTAAATACTCAATCCTAGACTCTAAAATTTTATGACATTCTGGGCCAGATTCTATAAGAACTGAGTGTGTTGATTGCGAGACATCGTTACTCGTTAGGCATTCTCTGCATCAGATTCGTCACTAAAGTCACCCGAGTTTTTCACATCACTATTGCAGAAATAGTCATTAATAATATCTCAGAAATATCTTAACTTTAGAAGTTCAAAGATTATGATGTTACTCCTCTCCATAACGTTGACCTTGGTCTGGGAAAGCCTAAAACTCTCAGTGTGGCACCACTGTGGGCAATGCAGTCTGTTCTTGACATAGGGTCTTAATCAATATAATGATAGCATATGTGACTATATCTGGGGAAAAGGACCTAAAATGGGATATGGAGTTACTGGTATCCTCATATGCAGATTGAAACAAGCTTTCAGAAAGAAGAAACTGCACTAAGTTTGGTCCATAAATGAAGTTATTAAATATTTTGGAGTGTAATACATGAAGCCATCATTTCAAGAATATTTCAAGTTTAAAAATTTAGCAAGGTGGCACTCAGAAAGCCAACCACAAAGAAAAATGTCAAGTTTTTCACCAGGCCACAGTCATTGTGCTATATGTACTCTATAAAATGACACATAAAACACAAGAATACATTGCAGTCTAATGCCAGAAATCACTTATTAACACTTACAACAATTCTGAATTCTCGCAGAAGATAATAAAAATAATATGCAACTGACTATCTAAAATGGGCTGTATCTCCGAAACTAGAACCCCACTTTAGGTCCCTCTTCCCAGATATGGTCACATTATGTTACCTTACGATGACCACTTTTGTAAAAACTATAAAGATGTCAGAAACGGCTCATATTTTATGATGATTGCAGCAGAGTTGACTGCCGCTAATTCAAGGTGTGCCGAGAAGATTAAAAGCTTTTTCGACGACCCAAATCAACAAAACGAAGAACTTGAGATAGAAGTCCACACAAGACTGGAGAAGATTTTCAAGTACATTAACGATACCCCAAATGAATCTACAATACAGACTAAGTGGATCAAAGGGCTCTGGAATGCACAAAAGGAACATAAAGCGGAAAGATCCTCGCACTTCCTCGATGTAAATTTTGGTGTCAACGGTGCAGTTTTTAAGATCCTTCGTCTAGAAGCAAATTTTAAGTACATCGGTAACGAAGAAAGCTACAAAAGCGCTTTATCAGAGCAAGAAATCTACGATACAAAGGAAATGACTGCGACAGTGACGGTTGCTCCCAAGTCCAAACTAATAAGATGGCAAGTTTTGTTTCATATTTTGGGCCACGAAATCAGGTATGACCACATCATTGACACAAGCGATGAAAGCAGTGACAAGTTTGCTTTAGATTGGTCTAAGTGTGTGGCCAAGATCCTAGTTCCACGCAAGATTTTGTATGGCCAGACACAGATTAGAATAAAGCATAAGGCACAGGACAAATTCCTAACTATTGTTACTCGTAAAAGATGGCCGGCTGCCACTCTTGGAATGAATTCTCAGTTCTATTTCGTGCTGCACAAAACACCACAAGGATTTAGAATCAAAGCTGCGAACACTACAGTACCAGACTACGATGTCTTATATTCATCAGACTCTGGAGCAATATACTTTGACAGATGGACCACAGCCTCGGACAAACAATGTTGGTCGATCAGCAAAGCGGATCCTCTGTTAAATGGCGATACTGTATCTATCATGAACAAGAGGTGGGACGACAGCGCTCTGTGCTTTAACAATGGAAACGTCTGCTGCAAAAAGAACAAAGAAGATGAGTGGATTTTGATGATTTGAGAGAAAACATGCGAGGAACTTCAGACAAGAATCGAAAGAAAAGAAACAAAGTTTACAGACATGAATTAACAGGAATAACAGTCATAACAAACACAATATTTAGCTTGCACGTGTATATATGAGGACTGTAATGCAGTTCCAATGACATCGCATCACCAGTAGTTTTCATCCGCAATGTGATTATACATAGTAGCCGAGCTTTATTACTTTAAAATTATGTACTGTTCTATGAAGAGGCTCAACAAAACATTACTTTCATGCAAAAGCCTACATGGGCATATCCTACAAGTGGTTTAGGCTAATAATAATTTATATTAACTTGAAATAACTTAAATAGTCATGCATGGTAGGCTGCAAGGCAATGTTAATTTAATCTGATTAGGCAATAATTTTCTACGACAAGCTTGTTCTACGTACGGCCTCTGAACAGCAACCTTGCCTGCTACTGTGTTTATCCTACCCGCCAAGCCTTCCTCTGTTCCTCACATCAGTCACATGACTTTTTTCAATCATCCTTACTAAAAAAAAACAGCGGTTAAATGAATTGGCATTTTGATTGATATAGCCTAACTAAATATCTGACTTGGATGCCAAACTTCAAGGAGATGATTACTTTTAAACAACATGTACTAAAAATGAGTAGAAAGCTAGTGACTCAGAAGTTCGAGATTATTGAGACTCTGATAAGTGTGAAGAATGTTGTGTATTTACCAGCATCTTATTCTTCTACCATGACGGATCAAACAAAGAACCATAAAAAGTACACTGAATTACTCGTAAACATCTTGGTTGAATGTACTCAATATATGCTATAGGCCTGAAGCTTTCAAAGAGGACAACATTTATTACAAGCTGTTAGGAGACAAATTGTCACCAGTTCCAAGTGATGCTGCAGAAACACTACAACTGGATTTCATTTAGATTCAACATTATACCCTACAATAGCAGCTAGCCACTGCCTTTGGAAAAGTGAGTGTGAACTGGACTGGGAATATTATAACTCAATGCGAAGCAAGTGCAATACATGCCTATATAACTCTTACAGATATACTTTAATGCTTGTTATCTATGCAGGTTAGCAGCTAAGTGATGGCATACAAATATCGTTATTTGCGACAATTATTATGATGTCAGATGAACTCAGCAATAACTCTGCAAAGAATACTACGTTGTATCTTTTTTTTCTTCAGAATTAAGGCAATATGTCAACATCTTATTCTTGATATTTTCTGCAAACTTTTATTAAATGCATTGGTGTGTGTCCGAGATTTTCTTTTTGTAAACAAGCAACGTTTCAGTAGGCCTAATTTTAGCGCAACTGATTTTCAACGGTGGCATAATACGAACTGTAAGACAATGGAAACTCTTATGATGTCATGAAATCTGTAAAAATTGAAAGTGGTTGTTTTCTTAAGCATGATCGAGTCAAACCACGAGACTAGAATATTTAGCAGCCCACCAGTCTACTTAGACTTGACAGCCTATATTTATTTAAACTGAGAATGAGGAATTTCGATGTAGGCCTACGTGTCGCCGAACAACTATATACTTTGCAGGTCGTGGTTACAGTAACGCCCGATGTGACTGTATGAGTGTAGGACATTGTCCCCCTGGACATTGTCCTCCCGGACATTGTCCCCCAGGGTAGGACATTATCCCCCCAGTCTAAGATATAATCGTATAATATTCTTGCGGAAATGCAGGAAAATGATGAAAATAATTGTTGGCCTAAATGGAAGTTTGATTTATAAGATGTATAAGTGTTTCCGTAAATAGAAGCTGCATTGATTAAATTAAGTTTTTATGCTGAGTAGTGAGTAACGAACAGAACTACGACGAAGGAACTCAGGGAGATTCTGGCATTTACATTTTAAAAGTCTTCCTTATATACAACTCCATCTTTGCCGGTCTCTGAGGTCATTAAACCTCTCCAAGCTTCAGTCCATTCTTAACGCCTCCGCCCGCCTTATCTGTGGTCTCCCAAAGTACTCTCACATATCTACCTTCATTCGGGAAACTCTTCACTGGCTTCCTGTGCCCCAGCGCATTCAATTCAAAATTCTTACACTTATGCGCAACTCTCTGCTCGGGGTAGCTCCTTCATACCTTCAGGCCTTATGCACATCGGTTTCTACACTTCCTGGTCGCTCTGCTCTGCGCTCTGCCACCAGAAGCCTTCTGGTTGTCCCCGCATGCGTGGTGCAACTAGAAGGGGAGTCGGAAGCTTGTGACGATGTCGGCCCATCTACTTGGAACCGGGGTCTGAGAAGTGTGACGTGACACCAGGTCTATGTTATTAAATTTAACAATTAACAACAATTTCATTTTAATAATAACAGCACTAATTTTGAGGATTAAATTTTCGTTATTTTTATTAATTATTTTACATGGTCAATCCTATACGCTGGCACCATTATTAATAATTTTTTCTAATTATTTCAATATTTGGTCACCGTTAGATTTGAACGACATAAACTCGTCTATATGACACTGAGTAGCCGTAGTTTATAAGCAGTTGATGACTCGAAGCAACGATTAAGAAGCTTAACTTTATTCATGCTTTCGCTATTTGTTCCATGAACAAGCATTTTGCTTCGCCATGGAAATTGGTTTTAGGGGTCAGAGCTTTGTGACGTCATTTTCAGAGGGGATCTTACTTTTTGTGACGAAGTGTGACGAGGGGGAAGGGGGGTTAAAAATCGTCCAAAATAGCGTGACGTCATTTATGGACGGCCCCTTAGCAGTTCAGTCGTAGGCCTACTCGTCGCCACGTGTGTTACGACTCTATCCAGGGTCGAACTTTCTATGGCACGTGACTACAGGCCATTTGACGCTGTTGCAGGCGACCGACTCTATGGTGTGCTACGGTATGACATGACTTGTGACTATCCGTCAGGTGACGCTCTGGAATGTGATTTCATGGCATGTCGCGCTGTGGTATGTCACGCTGTGACATGTGACTCCATGGAGCATGTGATTCCATGGTATGTCACGCTAGAGTATGTAACGCTATGCATGTGACTCGGTGACATAAAATTATGACGCTATGACGTGCCACTCCATGGCATGTGATGCAGTTCTAAATTGCTGTTCTGTTAGCCTTACTCGGCGCTGCTTCCAGTACATAGGCCTAATCTAACTAATTCAGGCTTTTTCTATGATCTGACGCCTGTCCAATGTTCTCTGATTTTTGCTAGATTTAATTTTTTCTGACCTTGAAATCGTACCTTGTGTGACGACTTGAATCCAGTGTAAATATTTTTCTCACGTGTAGCTCTCGTCGAGTCAAACAGAACAAAGAAAGGTTCATCCAAATTGGACTCTGCGTTAAGGCGACCGAGATAAAAGTGTAAATTGACAATGGGCCCATGTTCCAAGTCCCGAGGCTAAGCGCCTACTGTCCTGGTAAGTTAAGGGGTCTATGTGAAGATTCTTCACAGAATGCGAAGTCTTGCGCCCGTATTGGTTGTTGCGTCTGCTTCTGCAGCTGGCAAACTGCATCACAACCAGATGCTGAGGAGGAGGAACCGACGATTGAATCTTTTCTTGACGCTATTCGAAGACGAGACCGTAAGATGCGCTACTGCATCCACATTTATATAGCGTCTATATTATGCTTTTAAAAAACGCTATGCAAATATTCTAATGTCAACTTATGTGATTTTGATATAGGCTATCTATACAGTCATTATAACAAATCGATGTTTAATTGTTGTTCCTTTGCAAGCACTCCATCTGCAATAGCTTCCCTTTACACGTGCGTGTAATGTTTCAACTGTAGATCCACATGCAACTTCTACAAGCAACTGAAAACTATTCTATTTCTCTATTTCGCCGGGATTGAACTTGGAGCGCAAACGATAAGGTTATGTAACTGTACGACTATTGCAATATATAAAGGTGATAGCAAAGTTTAATAAACAAAAAATGCGGCACTGCTACTCATTTATATAGGCCTATATAGGTATATTTAATACATATGGTGTTGTATCAAATCGTCACTTGTTTCACTGTACATGACAACACAAGGTCGTCACATATCCTTCCAAAAGATATATTCAACGCTGCAGAAACGGCATATAAAACCGAAATCTTGGTTTTCCCTCGTGCAATGTCTACATATATACAGAATTTTACTGAACACACGTAGCATTAAATGTCGGGGGAAGGAACTTCTGCATATACAAACGCACGCAGGGTAAAGTAGAGAGAGAGGCAGACAGACAGAGAAAGGGAGAGAGACATAGAAATGGAGAGACTGAGAAGTCAGTTTACGCAGTAGGGTGTGACGCTTTAAGCGTTTTTACAATCCTTTATGAACTCTTCATAGTCGTTACATTGTTGACCGCGGGGATGGCCAGGTTTTGCATGCAGTGCTAGCCTACCAAGTTGATGTACATGACATTGTGTGCCATGGCAAAGTGACTGTATATGCATAAAGCAAATAATATTATCTGCTAACCCTCCAGTGGTTCTTCTCGTCTTGATCAACTACAACTCTGTGGTGAAGTTACGAGCCGGAACATCTGACAGAGTTCTAACGAATTTGCCTACGAAGTAAGAAATTATTGCATATTGTAGCCTAAAGATAAATGAGGAAACACCCTGGTACATTTGTGCACACAAGGTTTTAACAGCAGGAGTCTTTTCTATGCTCAAATGATAATTGGCTTAATTTTATTTTAGGAACATTTTCTTTCATTTATTTATTTTAATATTTAGAAACATTTAGCGATTCATTGAAGATGTGTGTTAATAACTCTGATTTCTCCCCTCACTTCATGGAAAATGTTGGATGTGGTTCTGTAAGCCATCTGCATGCTTCATTCACTCCCATACCTTTTGTTCCACGGTT
>JACEVL010002745.1:0-17282 GCA_020284085.1 Aporrectodea caliginosa
CTCGTTGGTACCACCCCTGCTTATTTGCAGGAGCTCTGTTGTCCTATTTCTGCCAATATTGGCCGCAGACCCCTTCGCTCTGCAGCCAGCGGTGACCTGAGTGTCCCCTTTTCACGCACTTCTATAATGCAACATAGGGCCTTCTCGGTCCGGGACCAAGTATCTTGAATGGGCTTCCTCTGGAGCTCCGTCTCCTACCTAGGAACTCCACCTGTATTTTATACCTCTCTGAAAACTACTCTTCAGCCTTGGTTGGCCCGGGAGCGCTCTCTGAGTAGATATCTTGAAGGGCGCTATATAAAAGTTTCTGTAATTGATTGATTGTTTTTAATTGTAATCGAATTACAATGTAGTCCGTTAAATTGTAATCGTATTTCAATTACAATATTGCTTGTAACCAGTGCTTAAAGTGTAAAAAAGAAGTGCCTGGACGCCCCTTACCTTTCCCTCCCCTCCTCCCACCAATACCCTTTCCCAACCCCTCTCCCCAATTTTCCCTCCTTACTCCCACCCCTTCCGCGTCCCTCTCCTCAACCCCTCTCCCTCCAATCAGAGGTGCAACTATAAAATGTTTCCTGAGGTGCTCATATTGCAAGTGCCGAAGGCACGAAGCCGTGAGTGCTGAGTTGCCATGCGTATAGGCCTAACGTCAACGTTGTCTGCGGGAGCGTCTCAGCGGGGTTTGGGGCGGAGCCCCAGAAGCCAACGCACTTTTTAGCAATTGTTATCAAATGGAAGACGTGCTAGGCTCTTGTTTTCCAGCACTTTCTGAACGATAAAGGGCGCAACTACGGTCCAGAAGTTGGGGGACCTACTAGATTGTCTGAGTGGGGGAATTGCGAGCGCCGAAGGCGCGAAGCTGCGTTCGCCGAAAGCAAGAAGCCCATAACGACTAGGGGGTAAGAGGGAGCGTCGTAAGCTCCCCCATCGGGTCTGGAGAGGATCCCAGGAAGCCAACGCAATTTTCAGCATTTGATACCTAATGGAGTACATTTTGGGCTCTAATTTACCTCAAATTTTTCACCGATGATTTCGATATAAAAGTACCTAAACCATCTAGATCTATTAAAAATATGACTTTATTGTATAAATAAACTGAGATTTTAGGTTTTAGAAGAACACCACTCTCAGTCGCAGCATTTAAAATTGAAATGTCCTCCTAGGCTTCTAATGCGAGCCTTAGTTGAATTTTTAAAAGCGAAATAAGTAAAGGTTTAGACAGTGTTTCTTAACCAGTGTTCGACCGAACCCCTGGGGTTCGGTGAGCCAGTGCCAGAGGTTCGGAGAGGTCCTCTGAAATATATACATAATCAGGGTCAGTGAGTGTGAGTGAAAATTTATTTTTATTTTACTACATTTATTTAATTAATGTTGTTTGAAATAGATTGCCTACATTGAATGTATTAATATTGTATAATATTTTGATACAATTTTTTATTTCCTTTTGTTCCCATTAGTTAAAAAATTATAGTTCAAACTTGAGGGGTTCGGTGAGTGGTCATAGATTTCTCTTGGGGTTCGGCTCCCTTGAAAAGGTTAAGAAACACTGTTTTAGAGTGAAATTATACAGCAACATTCTGCACTGAATTCTGATAGACTTGAGTTTAGCGGCTTTAGCCTGACCCTTTCGGGGGACCTACTAGAACGTCCGGTGGGGGGGGGACTGCGAAGGCGGAAGGCGCACAGCCGCAATTGCGGAAGGCAAGAAGCTCCTATAACGACTAGGGAGCGTCGTAGGCTAAGCTCTCCCATCGGGGTCTCCCAGAAGCCGACGCGATTTTGAGCATTTGAAACCAAATGGAGTGCATTTTTGGGCTCTTGTTTACCTTAAAATTTTCAAAAGTTGGAGGGACCGTCCCAACCTGTTCGAAAGTTGGGGACGCGTCTCACAGGTCCCATAAGGTGGTTGCGCCTATGGCTGCATGGACGGCGTCCAGGCGGTGCTGCCTAAGAAGTGGCAGGACGGCGTCCAGCCTTGAAAATAAGTTCCTGGACGCCGTCCATGACCGTCCATGCACACTTTAAGCCCTGCTTGTAACTTGCAATTGAATTAAATTACGAATTACTTTGATAAAGTCGGCCAAGATCCCAGTCTATGGCCCACCCCTTTAATTTAATAAACTGCTCTGCATCATTGCTGCAATGACAACATAATTGTCAACATTATGCCTATTGGATGTATTAAAACTGCATAATTATATTGAATTTATCTGTCCGGTAGGCCTAGGTCAGAATTAAATTGTAAGTTATAAATGTCTAAGGTATGCCTTTTAGAGGATCATGCTTTTCGGATGCGTAGCAAAATTCCCGAAACCCCAATTTCTGAAATATAATTTCTGACGGATTCCCGAAATCTATTTTCTAAGCTAAAACAAAATTTTATTCGCGCATATCTAACTTTTCTAGGTAGTTTGTGGTTTTGCGTTCTTTACTATGTATGCGTTTGACCATATCGCACAAAATTATTTTTAATTGTGACTTTATGTAAAAAAGTTTTGCTGTTGCAATGCTGAGATACATACAGACAAATTCTTATTTTAATTACGAAATAGTTTGACATCATGCATTCTGGTGTAGAGTATTCACAAGGTCATCCCTGTAACTTCTTTTGTGTATGGTGGCAAACTACTCGTCTTTTATTCATTACATCACTGTAGAACACTATAGACCTATATTTGCTGAAGAACAAAATGAAACTTTATAATGTCCGTGGACGCAGTAATGTATTCCATTTTGAGTTCTACTCCTTGAAAACTTAACATTAAAATCTTGAATCTAACTGCATGGATGATGGACATAGGCCTAGTACTTCTTCATAATTAGATAGTGTACGAAGCTTTTAGAACTTAGTGTGTTATTTTGAGAGACTGCGTTAGACTATAATTGGTTATCAGTGTTCATTCATTCATTCATTCCGAGCATTTATATAGCGCCCCTTCAAGGAACCTACTCAGAGGCGCTCCCAGCCCAGCCACGGCTAAACAGAAGACTTGAGAAGGCGGCAGTAAGCAGGCAAATTGCTGCGAGGCATCAAGCGCAGCTCAAGTGGGAGCCCATTCCAGGTTGAGGGCCCAACAACCGAAAAGGCTCGGCGCTGCTTGAGACATAAACGGTCCCGGGGGACAAGGAGCTCTCCCTTGGACGAGGAACGCATAGCCCGACGGGGGGCTAGGTCAGAGACAGGACGACAGAGGTCAGATAGGTAGGCCTATGATGGAGCACATGTTGGCCGTGTTGTTCATTAATAGATAATATGTAAGTGAATTATGTCATTGAAATTCAAGTTCTGACCTGCACTGGTTGCCACTACCCCAACGCATCTCATTTAGGGTCTCTGCCTTCGTTTGGCGTAGCCTCGTTGGTACCACACCTGCTTATTTGCAGGAGCTTTGCATTCCTATTACTGCCAATATTGGCCGCAGACCCCCTTCGCTCGGCAACCCTCGGTGACCTGAGTGTCCCTTTTCACGCACTTCTATAATGCAACATCGGGCCTTCTCGGTCGCGGGACCAAGTACCTGGGCTTCCTCTAGAGCTCCGTCTCCTACCTAGGAACTCCACCTGTATTTTATAGGGTGATTTCGGACAAAGTGAACCAAGTTTCACATCGGGACACTTTGCTGCTTACAGAGGTGTCGTTTCAAGGATGCAAATACATCATTTGATAGATCATTGATTGCTCTCAAAGACTATACAGTTAAACTGGACTGATATTCAGGTTGAGTGGATCAGATACTACTTCAAAGTTGTGATGTCAAATGGTTCTCTCTACCTGACTTTCAAGATATAGTGAATCAGTTTTTGTGATAAAGTGAACCAGCTCTTACTTGTACCAAACTGCTTTGTGTAAAGTGAACCAAAATACAAACACAGCCTAAATAGGCTATATAAATCACAGCAGGTTGCAAACAATTGGACTGATTTTAATAACTGACAACTTATATTGAATTAAAAGGTTGATCGTAAGATCAGCAGCTGTAATGCTGTATGCATTTTCCCCTTTTGGTGACATCACCTCAGGGCCGGATTTAGGCATGGGCTCCACGGGCTCCAGCCCAGGGGCCCCCACCACTTAGGGGCCCCCACCAGTTTCAATTCTAGTTTTTTTGTCCCTTCACTGCGTGCCCTATCTGATTCAGGAAGAGATTCTATGAGTGACTAGTGACGGGATCTGAGTAAGTGAGGGATCGGCTTCTGAATGACCACTGTTCTAAATAAGGATAATTTTGAAATATCCGGTTAACATTGTTCACAAATAGCGCTTTAAGCGTGGCATCTTCAGCTGTTGACAGATTATCTTACTGTTAACTCAAGCTCAGGTCGTCTACAGTGTAAGAGATATTTCCAAGGGTTCGGTCTGCATGCAGCAGACAACGGTGCAGCGGAACCCGTGCACAAACCAGGCTTAGCCAGCGTCCTGAGTTCCACCCCGCCACTAGCATCCTGCTGCGGGGTGAAGGCCCTGCAGACAGTGGGCATTCTGTCTTAGCTACAGCGTTCGGTTCCGCTGGTGGTTTTGACCTCGAATGACCTGAACAGCTGTATGCTGTCATTTCTGTGCTGGTAGTGGCTTTGAGACATGTAGTCCTATAGGATTCCACCTTATATGAGCATTGTATCAGGCCATGCAACACAGTTTGAGTTTGCAAATCAGTATACTTAATATAAATTATAATTTGAAGAGTCTAAGTAATTTCAACCGACAAGGTCCGACAGACATTAACCGAATAGGAGATCGGCATAAGGACACTAATCGGCCTATAGTGGCTCTCAAAAACGCACGTTAGGTAAAGAAAAATCACCTCAAAAGGAGAAAGTAGCCTACTTGCAAAGACGCATTGTATTACTGCTTTCCTACAAGCAACAGCTATAAGTATATCTGCTGTGACCCTGGATGATGGTCAAAATGCAGGCTCCTCTGAGCCTGGTGTCACTGGTGATGCTGTACAGTGTAGTTGTTGTCGAACCAGCTCAACAACGTTCCCTCTCGATCGGTTCTGAGGCAGAAATTCTGTTAGGTAATAAACCTGATTGTGTCAAGAACAAAATGAAAATCGAAAACGCTCTAGAAGGTGATATAGTAGACTAAGTAGAGGATATTGGATTATGGCCTAAACATCTAAGACAGGAAGTCATCAATAATTATTGGGCAAAGAATGGTTCCACCAGTCTTCAGCACTGCGACAGTAAAGTGCTGATGCAACACTCGGTGTGCCAAAGTTTCGGATTGACAATTTTCTACCTATCATCGACCAACTGAGTTGACAAAAAGGTTACCATCATACGAACTACTCTGCTCAAGGTTTGGTTTTCTATCTAGGCTTGAATCATGTAGTGATGAAGAAATGCACAACTCAGCTAAAAACTTCATAGCAACAGATAGGCTATATAGATGGTGATGACCTTGGCAATGAGCTCATGCAGTTTTCTTATTTTGTCAAAATGCTTAAAGGCAAGACAGGTAGCGCAGGCCTCCGTTTAAGTCAGCTCCAGTGACACCAGGCTTAGCGGAGCCTGCATTTTGACCATCCTGGTAGCCTAATTGTAGGCTACCAATTAAAACTTGACAAAGGTGTTCATTTCCAACTGTTGAAATTATGAATGTACTTGGTGCTCATGGTCACAAACTGTAGTGCTGAACGCTAATTTTTTAAGATGAAGATAATTAAGAACTGCAGGCTTCGCACAACTATGACGCATCAAAGACTTAGCCACCTTGCAGTGTTGAGCATAGAGTGATATTCTACAGTCTACACCAATTGGATTTTAATCAGTTTATTGATGACTTTGGCAACAGCAAAGTGCCCAAAGTCTGTATTGGGTCTATTCAAATTTAGACCTAACTGTAGCCTTATTGAGCTAATTAACTTACTAAAACTATATGTGTTTTTTTACTTTGGAGGTTCCGCTTATCACTATTTTTACTTTGTTTGTTTGTTTGTCTGTCTGTAGACCTATTAAGTATGACTTCTATGAAAAACTGGATAAGAAGCTTAAATCTTATCCTTTTATTTTCTATTTGAGAAATTTTTTAATACCTATTAATATAATAGAAGACACTTCATTTATCAGCAAAATGATCTTCCTAATTTATTTTTGCTTAATTATGAAATTTAAAATAATTACCTAGCAATAAGTCAACAAGCCTTTAACACCTTTGCCTGTACGAGTCAGTATGATATTGTACGTTATAACTGTTGGCATGGGGTTGTCCCTGTTGGAGACTGCGCGTCAACAAAAGCAAAAAATCCGTTGCAGAAAAGGGCCCCACCATACTGGGCGCCCATGGGCCCCACCACCCTAAATCCGGCCCTGCATCACCTTGTCTGCAAGATAGATGCTTTGCAAACCAGTCTCATCTACATTCCATATATGTGACGGATCACGAATGCCTAACTTGATAATCAGTGCCTCATATTCTAAGAACCATTTTCTCCACTTGTGTAGGATTCATTGCCTTTGCACGTGCAGCTGACAAGTTCTCAGTCTTTCGAATGCTTAATTCCTTATGCCTGTTCAAAAATCCAAGACACCAGTAGTATCCTGCCGTGTCCTTTTTCACCGAGAAGCCATTTAATCCATTTTTGGTTGCATACTCGTAAGCCAACTTTCTAACTTCTCCCCGTGTTAATGGGAACCCCATACGTGCCAACTCGGAGATTGTATCAGCAAGATCTTTCTCTGATGCAGGTGGAAGCACTGGGCAGCGGCCTGATTCATGTCTAAAACCTCTAACAGTGCCATGAACTCGTCGTCTAAAGGTGGAATAAGGCACATTCCAAGCACGTGCCAACTGCCTAACTGATGAACTTTCAGGTCTGTTTTGTGAAAGTTTAGATATGTAGTCTTTCAACGCCCCTTCCATGTGGTGTGGGTTCCATGTATTAATTTTTTGTCCTTTTCGATTACCACGACTCACAGAAAGGATGGAATTCTGCTGGTCTCTCTTTCCTTTCTTATTTCTTTTCTTATGCCTTGTTCCATGATGATGGAGTCTACCCATGGTGGTGCAAATAAATTCCAAGCGTAAACCTTAAAATACAGAATGTTCAGTTTTTAGATAATAAACTGCTTACTTGCATTAATTTCTTTACAATGTAGGCTTATTTTGTTGTAGGCATAAATCATAGGCTTATCTATAATTCATTAGCCAGGTAGGCCCTAATCAGATTAAGTGAACCACTGGTTCACTTTAGTAGAACTCCCTTGGTTCACTTTATCAGTACGTGCAAGTAAAGTGAACCGCATGATAAAAGTCAAATACCAGATCGCGTAATCGTTCAATAAGGCATTAAACCAATTTCTTTTTATTCAATCGCGTACCCAAATTCATATAGACAAAAATTCGCCTGCCTATTGTAAAACCTATCTACGAAAACGGAGTTTTGTTATACTTCCTGTAAAAAGTGGGACACTTCAGAATTCTTAAATTTCTTCGAACTCCGAAACGTCTCTGTCTGTCATAATCATAAACATCGCCACATTTAATTAGACTGCTTATTCTATGGTATAGGCTTGACTCAGCTTCCGTTTTCCGGAATCCGCCATACATCTGGCAGAAAGTTCTGCGTTGTAGTCTTATGGGAGGCGAATAAAATAGATTTTTATTGACGAAAGATAGCAAAATTTACAATGATCGCATCGTGAACGGTACTCGAAGGATCCTGAAGTTCGTTTTAATAGGTAAGCGATTTTTTTTTTCAGAGTACTTTGCTATCAAATTCACGTGTTTTGATCGGCGTTTGCTCACATCGCTTTTTTGAGTAGGACATGATATCTGTACATTTATCAGTTAACGTTCCGCGTTAAAATAGCCGGTACAATCGCATGAGCATCCAGTGTGATTTTCGTTAACGATAACGATAACGAAAATGTTCGTTAACGAAAATAAAATGATTTCGTTAACGATAACTATAACTATAACTAAAAAATATCATTAACTATAACTATAACTATAACGAAAATAACACTAACGAAAATTCATCTTTATTTTCGTTAATACAAAAAATAAAAATAGGAAGTGCAATATGGACGATACGACATAAATGAGAACGAAAAATGCGAAATTTTTATTGTGAAATTTGTCAGTTACTTTGGAAACTCGTGTATTGATGAAGCTGAATGTACCCATGCTTCAAAGGTTTTCATAGCTCTGAGTAAATTGTGAAACAGCGTATTAATACGCACAATTTTGCTTATAGACTTAATTATTGTAACTAAGTAGTAACTAAAATTAACTAAAATAAAAATCCATTAACTATAACTATAACTATAACTAAAAATAATACTAACTATAACTATAACTATAACTAAAATAAAAAATCATTAACTATAACTATAACTATAACTAAAATAAAATCTGTAAGGAAAATCACACTGTGAGCATCAATATTTATGCAATTCATAATAAAATTTAAATTGACCGATTTGACCCGCAAAACACCTCCCTATTCATCGTTTGAAGAATTTGTAGAACGACCCTTCTATGGTGACCACACCACCTTTCTTTTCTGTCATTCCGGGACACCACAGTACTCTCCAATCTAAGTCAAATTCAGTTAGGAACTGGGTTCATTGGGAAGAGCGCTATAAATACACAATGACTCGACTGAAATATATTCATAAGATTTTAGACCAAAATTAAGCATTTTATTTGTAATTGTAAATTTTGTACAAAATTGCATAATTGTTGATGTTGCTATTTCTTTTTTCTTGCTAATTGTTTGAAAATAAAAATAGTGAATTCCCGGACAATCTAAAACATGTGTTCTTCCTAAACCTCTGTACCTTCAACCACTTCTAACGCCTTACATTCTCCCTCGTTGCCTGCAATCATCAAGTTTGGTTTTTAGCTGAGCCTCGATGCAGAACAGTTATGGGCTCGCATGCCTCTGTCGAATGAAATCGACTTCCGCTCTCTCTTCGTAGCTCAAATTCACTTCCTTCTTTCAATAAAGAGTTGCTCAAAACTGACTATTTCTCCTTGGCTCCGCCCCAGACCCCGATGGGGGAAGCCTACGACGTTCCCCGTACCCCATAGTCGTTATAGGGGCTTCTTGCCTTCGCCAATCGCAGCTTCGCGTCGAAGTCACAATTCCCTCTCGGACGTTCTAGTAGATCCCATCCAACATTTAGACCGTGGTTGCGCATGGATGCTCCGGACCCCTGATTTGTCCCTCATGAGCAGCAGAGAAAATTCCTTAGAATAAGCCCTGATCTACACATCAGATCAACAGTTTGGTGTGACCGTGCATGCTTTACAAATTCAATTCATTAATAATAATAATAATTACGCATGATTTTATTTTTCTGCAGATTTCCTTTGAAAAATAAAGAGCTGACTAACAAGTGGCTGGTTGCAATTAGACGTCAGAAATGGCAGCCGAACCAACAGACTTTATCTGCTCCGAGCATTTCACATCTTCAAGTTTCCGAATGTACAGCTCCCAAATGAGACTAAAGAGGACGCAGTGCCTGAAATATTCGACTTTCCAAAGCATTCAAAGAAGGAAATACGAAACCGTCATGCTCTTAAAAGGAACGCTGTGTCACCATCTGCGACGACAATCTCGGATGTTGTTCCAGAACTTGCAGTCAATGCCAGTAATCCAATCTACTTCTGTTCTGTCATGTGACTATTTACTTAGTTCTGGGTCTGTGACAGTTCACAGAGCTTTGCAGTAACTCTGAGTCCCCGTAGCATCAAAAGGAAATACGAGGATATTCTAGAGAGGGAAAAGCTGGAAAGAAGTTTGATAGCGAAGAAGTTTGCAGTCACGCATCGCAAATTATTTCGTAAAGAAACAAAGCTGCAAACAATGAAAGATATTATTAAACAGCTTCGGTCTAGAACCAACATAAATGCCACACCCGTAGACCTGATTGAGCGCTGTTTTAGACAGGTTCCATGTGAAATGTTAAAACGAAAACTCTACTCTTCAGTTCAAGAAGCATACAATGAGTTTTTTGCCACGACTCTGCACTTCTACAGTGCAAAGGCTGATGAATTTTTGTTCGCCACTCTTTTTGCAAATCCCTACCACACCCTTTAACACTTCGAACATGGCACACTTCAGTAGATGGACGTCTGGGGTTTACGGCTGAAGCATTTGAGGTTTGTTATTTCTCTCTGAAAATGCATTGTTTACACATATTGAGAGTTGATATATTTCTAAGCACTTTTGTGAAGTTCTTGCTATGTATTAAGTGTTCACCTACATACAATGCATTATATGTTTGCGCTTCAGCATGTGAATCTCAAATTCTGCATGGTTGACAGTTTATCATCAGTTTTACAGTCAAGTGTCTTTGTAGATAACATTTACTGTCCATATTTACTTCTTAGTCTTTGACCGTCATTTGGTTTCACTCTTTGAGTTTGCTTCTTTCCCACAAATGCTTGAAAACCATTTTGTTCTATCTTGATTTCATTGTGTTAGGTCGGGAGTGCCTCTCTTGGTGGCACTATATAAATTAGCAATTACCATTATCATAGCAGAAATTGCCAGTTACTTTCCAGCTTAGGCTAGTCCCACATTAGACATGCTTGGTGACAGGGGCATGAGAGCACAACTTGCAGCCTTCTCATTAAAAACCCATTGCACCAATCAGATACATTATTGTTTAACATGATGGCAATATTTCACATTCTCGAAGTAGGCATAAAGCAATTTCTTCTCAGCACTATCAGTCATCAAGAAGTGATCAAATGAATAAGGTTTGATGTGGCTTGATTAAAGTGGCGAGTGCATTTAATTTTTTAAATGTGTGTTTTCTGTGTCTAGTGCCTTCGCCAAATGAATTCATCATCACTTGGTCCACTGCTATGCAGCCTCATTTTGACGAAATGTCGATCCGGAAACACGTTCAGTTGAATGGCAAGGAGAACGTAGGATTTGTTGATTTAGGTACAGGAATTGATGATGACAGTATGCCTGTATCTGCTAAAGTTTTAATGTTTATTGTTGTTCCGTTAAATGCTGCATGGAAGTTGCCAGTGGCATACTTTCTCATAGATGGACTAGCAGCTGATGTAAAATCAAATCTTGTTCTTGAGGCCATTAACAGATTTCATGCAGTTAATGTTAGAATTGTGGCATTAGTTTGTGATTGACCCACAATTAATTTTGCTGTTGGTTCAAAACTAGGTGCTTCATTCACAGCTGACAATATGAAGTCATTTTTTATTCATCCTACAAATTGTTTTTGGAAAGTCCATATTATTTTTTATGCTACCCACATGTTATTATTTAATGTGGACTTCTTCAGTTCGCCATGGATTCACATACCTGCTAGTCAGTCACTTGATGTTCATCAGTTATTCTCTGTATATGGATTTATATCACATGCACAGTTGCACACGACAGTGTGACATTTCTTTTTGGTGTTTATTGTATTCATGAGTTACTGTTGTGTATATAATGTGTAAGTCAAATTTTAACTACTGTGATTTTTGTTGTTTGTGATTAAAAAGTTATTGTTCACGATAGCAGGAGTGTTTTATCAACAAGAGCCACATCTTAAACACTCTTGTAAATTTTTGGTTGAATTCCTGAACATGACATGGTTTATAGACCAGAGTGTGTTATGGAATTCTCTCCCAGATGAGCTAAAAAATATAAAAACAGACCTATGAATAGCAATTACTTAACTCAAGTTAACTGACATTGTTTTACTACTGCCTTGTCTACTTCTCATTCTAAGTTATTTTTATACGTGTATTGTATTGTATTTGAACACTTGTTATAGCGCCCCTACCAGATTTCCCATTCAGAGGCGCTCCCGACTACTGCTGTAGTCGGAGTTTCACGCCGAAGCGCATGAGCAATTGCGAGTGAAGGACTTGCCCAGGGTCCCTACGCGGCGGCTTTGAGGTGGATTCGAACCCGCAACCCTCCAGCTGCAAGGCACCGAACATACCCCCAAACCACCGCGCCCCAGTATATTGTGTTGTGTTGTGTGTTGTATTGTACTCCACGTTTATATTGCGACCGAGCCACCCGCAGTAAAGATCCGAGAAATTAATCTCTGATAAACCGATCGACCGGGAAGCGAACCCGGGGCGGCGAGCGGGCTACCAACCCACTCGGCCACTCATGTTCTGTTCATGGAATCAATTCTAATAACTGATTTGATAACAGCTTTCATTTATTCAAGAGCAGAACCAGCCTCAAGCTATAATAGTACTATAATCTGTCTCTAATACTATAACCGCATAATCATGCATTGATGTTACTTGTTGTGTCTTGACAGCAAGTTATGAAATAAACGACAATACAATACAGGGACTTACTTATTAAATTAACAGAAATCTGAATAATAGATATTTCTGTTGTCTGTAACTTGACACTTCTATGAACATATGATTTGATTACATTATGTTGTCCTGAACATCATGTTATCATTGATCAACCAGTTAAGCTATTGGTTTAATTATTATTCTGCTAGTTGTGTAAATAGAAAATAGATTATTGTATTAGCAAAGTTGATTAGAACTTGAGCCATGCTCTTTAGTGGGTCTACCTGACCCTTCTCGGTTGACCTTTGACTACTACGATGTATAGCTACTTCAAACTTGTTGCGTTTGTTTTTGCTTTGTTTCTTTTGTTATTATGTGAAATGTCTTTTGTTACTTATTATGTGGTATGTCAATAAATGAATTGAATTGAAACAGTATGGTGTAAGTCTATAACCAGCAATGGTATCATGAGACCACAGTCCTGCTCTCAAGACAGTCTTGATACACACACAAATTGTGTCTTGGTTCCACCCTCATAGGCTAGGACTTAGAAAAAGGAAGTTGCTAACACTTCACACACAGCTGCTTTTCAGGACTAACTTAAAGGACTGCTCTCTAACTGTCTTAAACTCTGCCTATAAAGCTGCTAATCTGATGGCTGACAGGAAGTAAGCATATTTAATATCTCAGTCTATGAATTCGATAGATCCTTATTCAATATACAATAGCTGGTATGGTATGTAAGAACCAACCAATATAAAACTGCCGTTGACTCAATCACAGACAACATGATGGAAGAGAGAACTGGAATAGCCAAACAATGCCTGTTAGTTGACTGCTAATCTGAGCAGAAGAAGTGACCAATAATATGTAGGCCTAAGAACTCGATGTGTCCTCAATATGCAACAGCCGGTATGTAACAACCAAACAAAAATAAGATAAGAATAAGAATATTCTTAAATTGACCAATAATTTTGATATCCGCATTTTGGTGTATAGACATAGGAATAAACATACAGCATCCATGAGCAGCTCATGGATGCTGTATGTTTATTCCTATGTCTATACACCAATGATGAGCTGATAAAGACCGTTCAATATTCTCTAATCCCACATTATTATCCTAAATCCGATGTATCATGCTGATAAAAGTTTTCCTCATCGTGCCAGCTGCCGAGGGATTTGTGCGGTTATGTGCCCGTCGACATACTAAGGTGGTAGGAGGCGGTTTTGCCCGTAGGCTGCACCAAAAAGCAGTACATGTACATGGCCCAATCCACCAGATCAGCAGTATGGAGGTTGTAATCCGCCACAGCATATATCTGTTCAAAATGACTTAAACTTGTTGCTGCTTAACAGTAGACCTTACTTACTTTACGAAAGCTTTTAATTTCATTAATTTTTAGCAAGAGATTGCTGAATAAAGTTTGGGATTACGCCGATTTGATTAACGAACATTCTCGGCGAAAGCGAACGAAGCGGCGGCTTTCTGCCAGATCTTTACCCACAATTCCGTGAACGCTATTGCGTCACTTTACGCTCGGCTCCGCCGAAGCGTTCATTGGTCTAAGTATAATATGATGTCTATGTATAATATGATGTCTATGGTCATAATATGGAGTTGCTATGAAATATTCAAGAGAACCCGCTAACTTCGTAGCCAAAAGGTAACAGTAAGTAAAAACCGTCACCACGTGCATTTGACATTAATAGCTGGCTGACCGTACGATTTCTACCAGAATTGATTCACTCAACCTGATGATTCACTTTGTCCGAAATCACCCTACCTCTCTGAAAACTACTCTTCAGCCTTGGTTGGGCCGGGAGCGCCTCTGAGTAGATATCTTGAAGGGGCGCAATATCAGGTTTCTTTAATTGATTGATTGTTTGTAATTGTAATCGAATTACAATGTAGTCCGTTAAATTGTAATCGTATTTCAATTACAATATTGCTTACAAGTAACTTGCAATTGAATTAAATTACGAATTACTTTGATAAAGTCGGCCAAGATCCCAGCCTATGTCCAACCTCTTTAATTTAATAAACTGCTCTGCATCATTGCTGCAATGACAACAGAATTGTCAACATTATGGGATGTAGGCCTAGGGATGCCTTTTAGAGGATCCTGCTTTTCGGATGCGTAGCAAAATGCCTGAAACCCCAATTTCTGAAATATAATTTCTGACGGATTCCCGAAATCTATTTTCTAAGCTAAAATTTTATTCGTGCATATTTAACTTTTCTAAGTAATTTGTGGTTTTGCGTTCTTTACTATGTATCGCAAAATTATTTTCGTCAAGCTAACTTCTAGTTTCACAAGAAATTTTTCATTAATCCAACGTCTATTAGGCTCTATTTTAAAAGAGAGTTATTTTCATCAATCCAACTTACATTTAAGCAAGAATGACAACGGGCGAATAATATAGAATGCTAAAACGACAAAAGACCCTTTTCTATATATTTTTGGGTAAACCCGTAGTTTAGGTTGCTAAATTATTTCATATCGCCAAATTAAAATGCACGCTGGATTGATTTAAAAAAATGGTTTCCCTAGATGAAAGTGGGATTGATGAAACCATTTATGTATTTAAATAGAAGTTGGATTGATGGAAATAATGTTTACCGTAAACAGAAGCTTGATTGATGTAACTAAGTTTTTGATGCAATCGAAGCTGGAATGATGAAAATAATATTTTCCGTAAGTAGAAGCTTGACCCATGAGAAAAGTTCTTTGCTTAAATAAAAGTTCCAATGAAAAATATTTCTTTCGTTAAATAGAATTTGGATTTTTTTTCACGAAATGGATGCTGGATTGATAAAAAAATTCTTCATGAAATAGAAGCGGGATTGATGTTAGTTATCATGGACATAGGTAGAGTGCTTACTTACCAACGTCAAGTAAGGCATTGAAGACATTAGAATAATTTAGCAACCTAAACTACGGGATTACCCATTGTTGGATATGCTATTAGCCTAAGTAGGCTATACTGGCATAATTCCCTATGATTTACTAGTTTTCAGGATTGGAACACTTGGTTTAGGAAACTATAGTGTTGTTTTCGTTAACGAAAACTAAAACGAAAACCTTCGTTAACGAAAACAAAAGGTTATAGTTAACTAAAACTAAAACTATAACGAAAACTAGAGGGAAAACGATAACGAAATAAAACACTGAAACTAAACCAGTCGATAGTCGAAACTAATAATAACGAAAACACATAGGCCTAACGAAAACCCATCGTCATAGGATATTCAATTTCTTTGTGTACAGCCTACAAGTTTTGTAATCAGCACATCGTTCGGTAATCTTCCGATCTTTGGAAATTTATAGGATGTCGCAACTCAATTTAGGTGGTAGACCTAACACTAGTGGAGCATGGGACTATTTTTAACCCGTTTTGGACCAAAACTTTATTAAGAAACGTTTTTATGAACTGTGACAATTGGGGCCTTGATGGCGATGTTTGAACGTATGTAGGCCCTATTAAGTTTTTTGAAAATTCTCAAATAACATATGCAAATTTGCATATGTTCGTTTTACGAACATTGGGCTAATAATAGGCTACTAACAACATGTGAAATATTGTACATGTATGAAATCACATTTAACACAGTAACATAATAAAATTGGATAATTGGTGTTAAAAACTATCTGAAATGTAGTGTTGTCAGCATCAACAAGTGTATCGCACAAACTCCAGCTGATCCATTTTGCCACCATCCTCCGCGTGCACTCTCCAGACAACCACTACACATATTGAGAGCGTGGGTGTATAAGCTGAACCACCACTTTTTACCTCGCATGCCCGGCTTGTATTCACTGAGAAATCTATCAAGTAGGTCGAATCAGCCCATGTCTTGTTGTAAGAGTAAATCACTGCAAATCACAGCGAGGAGGGGAGAAAAGGAAGGTTTTTCGAGCTTTAGCCCCCAAACCTGAAATCCTGGCGCCGCAACTGCTGATGAAGGCGTTTGTTGCACTTCACGCACATGTGCAGTGTGTTTTTGCTACAGCCATCCACAGTTTGCAACGGTCCTCAGTCTTGCCTTTCTCCAGATTGTGTCCGTCACCGTCATAGCGTATGTCGGGTACGCACACACACCAACACACACATACACACACAAAGACACACACACAGACACACACAAACGCACGCACACACACACATATTATATTATATGATTTCGTTGATACATGCCCAGTTAACCAAAGGACCTCGGGCCGACCTCCATCCGACGTGTTCTACATCGGTATCTCATCGTTGATCGGTATTCGCCATAATTATGACGAGCTTCCGATGAGTTAGCTGTCCAGTTCATCTTTTTAGCTCGAAGTTAGATCACGTGGGTTGGCCCTGGCTGAGCGATAGCCAATCATCTGCGGACTAATGGCGGACCCATTCTTTTCGATTCGAATGTCGAGCAAGGTATGCATGTCTTTGTCTTATTTTTGTTACTAAAAGTTAGAACTATAATTAATAGCGTTACATAAGGCCTAACGTTCTTTATGTAATTTGCATATCCTTTGCGTTATATTCCCAGACATTTGTTCCAATATATTTGGCAATATACATTTGATAACTATAGTTGAAACCGGACTCGGACCTCCTCGGACTATTCTTTTGGACAACCCTTCTGACTAGACGCAGCGCTCGTGAATAAGCTGGTGCCCTGTGTTTGGCTTTCGAGTGGCGCTTTAGAAATTTGGAGATTACGATTACGATTACGATTCCAAACTACCAATCACATATCGGGTAGATATCGGTTGAAGCTGTGCGTGCACGTGGCCCACACGCCTAAATAAGATTTTTATTATGGCACTGGCTACGGTACCGTCCGCATTTACCCAAATCCCAACCGGTATAGCAGTTCTTAAAATTTTAAAACATATTTTAGCCATGTTTCCATCGTTCATCCAACTTCTACTTCTACAATAGCATATTTCTATCCCTCATCCAACTTCTACATCTACTAAAAATATTTTAATCGCTCATCCAACTTCTAGTTTTACCGAAATAATTTATTATTAAAATCATTTTCATT
>JACEVL010002746.1:0-17735 GCA_020284085.1 Aporrectodea caliginosa
CTCTAGCGTAACTGCCTACCTGAGGTCCTTTTGCACCTTTGTCTCCTCCTTACCTGCGAGGGCCTCTTTGCGATCTTCGACTCGTGGCATTATGGTTGTCCCTCGCATGCGCTGTGCTACGGCCCACTCTAGGTGCTTTGCCCGTCTTGGCCCATCAGCTTGGAACACTCTCCCCCCGTCTCTTCGTCTTGAGTTAGGCCTACCAGCCATCTCACCATTCCAGTTCCGTAGACGCCTTAAGATTTTTCCTGTTCGCTGACGCAGGCACTGAAGCAGGTCGAGATCGCTGCTGATTTTGAGCGGCTCTATATAAATGATCGATTACAATAACAATTACTCTTTTTACCGAAATAACTGCCGTTAAACTACAGTGGGACTTTTAAACCAACATAATTTTTTGTTCTTTTACCAGAAACTTTGTGTCTGGGGACAATTTGTCTGGGGACATTTTGTCCAGGACATTTATCAGGGACATTTTGTCGAGGACATTTTGTCCGGGGACATTTTGTCCGGGGACATTTTGTCAAAGGGACATTTTGTCAAAGGGACATTTTGTCCAGGGACATTTTGTCCTGGGACTTTTAATCCAGAGACATTTTGTCCTGGGACATTTTGTCCTGGGACTTTTGTCCAGGGACATTTTGTCCTGGGACTTTTTGTCCAAGGGACTTTTTGTCCTGGGACTTTTTGTCTAGGGACTTTCTGTCCGGGACATTATGTCCGGGACAATTTGTCTGGGGACATTTGAAATCCGTCCACGCTCCCAATGGCTTGTGTACGGCCTGTCAATAATCCAGAGGGCCATGGCTGTTCCCATTTTTACCTCGGGGTGCGTGTATTTTCTCCGCGTGGTGCTTCTGCGGCGGAAAATGCCGCCACGCAACCCGCGAAACTTGCACTTCTGCGGCGGAGAATGCCGCCACGCAACCCGCGAAAGCAATCTGCGGCGGAAATGGTAAGGTTATGCGTAGTGAGGGTCCGGTTAGGGTTAGGGTTAGTGTTGTCTTTAGAAAACATCGTACCATGCCAAAAGAGGTGAAAGTGCATTTTAAGCGTATTTAATTCATGATGTTAACGGCCAAGTATTTTAGCGTATTTTATTATTTCTCGTATGTGTCTGCGTAAATGGAAGCTGGATTGATACAAATAATTGTTTGCCGAAATGGACGTTGGATTGATGAAAGTAGTTATTTGCCAAAATAGAAGCTCGATTGATGAAAAAAGCGTGTAGTTTAGCGCTCTAAATGACTCGCCATTGCATGGGTTTCAGCGTTGATCGAATACAAGTTGAAATGACGAAAAGAATTCTTGCTAAATAGAAGTCGGACTGATGAAATCAATTTTACCTGAAATAGAAGTGGAATTGATTAAAAGAATATTGTTTAAATACAAGCTGGATTCATTACAGTTATCATGAAAATCATTGAAATAATTAAATACGCTAAAATACAAGCCTACCTCCACTATCAATAAAATATGGTAAAGTGCACTTTTACCCCAAAAGATACAGTCCGACGCTCGTTAACTTACGCACCCCCGATACTAAATGCTTACCGTTTGGGTTAGGCTCAGGTTATAAAGGTTGAAGTTTAATGATTAACTTAAATAGTTTTCGTACATATATTTTGTAGGACAGTTCTGTTTTAAGATAACACGTCGACATCATGTCTTGAGAATTGTCCACCTTCTGCAGACAACGCAGTTGGAATTCAGTTAACAGCTACATCAGCGCATACTATTCGGGAATATCGAAAATTTTGGTCAATTTCACCGGTGGAATTTATTAACCCTTTGAACCCTAATGGCCTCTATAGCGGCCAGACGATATCCGATAATGACCCGAATGGCCTCTATAACGGCCTCACGCTACTGTCATATATATATTATATTATATACACATATACATATACATATACATATATATATATGTACATATGTACATATATATACATGAACACATATATATACATATATTACACACACAGACATATATATGTATATATACACGCATATATATATTTACACATACCTATACATAAATACATACGTATACCAAATAAACATGCAATGTTATGTTATGTAGAATTTTGAGAAACAGTGTAAGGAAATTATCAACTAGTCTCACTGCTTGGATTGACTTATATGTACAGTTCTATAATTGTACTTCAGATAAATCCCACACCACATCGTACGTTGTTAACAGATTTTATCTACATAACCATAACCATCATTTTATTGCACCAGCCAAACAGGTATTACAAAGATGACAATTCATGCAATACATCTGTACCCCTAAGCAAATTTGGTTATAACGAGGACACTGACCATAATACACTGTTTGTGGAAAGATCAGATGATGAGGGAGATGACTGGCCACATGCCGTCATATTCCAAAGCTAAGAAAAATGAAGTGGTTAAGTTCACGATGAATGGACTTTTGTGCACGAGATTTGGGTTATTTAGATCGATTTATTTATTTGATTGTAGACTAATGCCTGATATGCGGTGAGAATGCTGTGCCACCTGCCAAGAAACAGGTTTCAGGAACCGAGGCAGCCAAACCTTTGTCGAATTGTTCCTGTAAGTGAGATGCTTGTTATTTTCCAGAGATGTACTAGTACAAGTACTTAGGTTATAAACTCAAATGCACATGGCTACCACAAGAACAAGGAGATTTTTCTTTAACAATTAAGGCTAAATCCTTTTTTGCTCTGCTAGTTCTTGTGGTCCATGGTCTCACTGGAAACCAACTTCACGACGTTGTACGCTCCACCACACTTGTTAAACTTCTGTACTATTCCCCTTTTTGGTGAGGATTTACCACAGTGGGGGAAAGAGAATGCATGACTGCACTGATTAAAAACTTATACGCCAGGGATATCTACCTACTTGTACCCCTACAATTGAAGAGTTGTGTGCCAAAGCAGACGAGGCTCTCTTCTCCGCGATTTTGACTGATTGCTCCCTCCTATCCGCGAAACCGGATACTGCCTAAGACGTCGTCCGCACAGTCGTACCATTCCGCAATCTGATCCACTTACTAGGAAGGAATTTATCACCAGGATGCTATACAATTATTAATTATCTTTCACTGGTATTTAGCCTTTTACACATTATTATTATTATTATTATTATTATTATTATTATTATTATTATTATTATTTCGATGTTTTATCAGTATCATTGCATAACTGTTGTCCCATTGTGCGTTTGCAAATGGCGTATTAAAGACCATACTTACTTACTTAAATCTTCAATACATTTAGAAAAAGAGAGCCGCTGCCTGATAGTAGTGTATGAGTGAGAGATTAGCAGTTGAGCTTGATCAGCCAATCAGAGAGCAGAACTATGCTGCACATCTGAAGTGGGGCAGCAAAGTTCTGTCAGAGCCTGCCCTCAGTGCAACGCAGAAACCCTATAGGTAATCTCCTGCGCTAACGGAAGCCAGTGTACTGTAATGCATTCCACATATACTATGAAACTTGACAGAATTTTGGGATATGACCAATAAGACCCGTTGCAGTGTAGGATACCATCAAACACGCTTGAAGCTCTTCATAGAGTTGCATGTACTCGTCTAGAATTGCTCTCGAGAAATATTAGCGATGTGGGCATCTTGACACTCTTATTCAATATAGGTAAATTTTAATTTTAAACCGCCATAAGACGTGTTAAACATGCAGGTGCATTAAATGCAAGCACAATCACTGCGCTAAGCGCTGTATCATGCAGTTTGTTCTTATATGTGTATATATGCATTCCAAAAATAATCATGTAAATTTTAATTTATATATATATATTATATAACAATGCAGTGCATAACACACACATATATATCTTTAATGTAAATGAATATTTGACATATGGTACATTAGAGGTGTCCAGAAAAATGATACATCGCAGAAAACACCCATACTCAAGTTTTTCTCATTATTCCATTCATTAGTTCTCTATAAATATTTTTTTCAAAATTTTAAAATGTTATCCTGAGGTAGCTCAAAGCCCCGTAGATATCCTACTTAAATGCCCAGGACTCAAGGGTTCCCATGATCGAGTCTTGAAACTTGGGTTCATTGTGAATTTATACTTTTTATCACAAAAAATTAACGAAGAGACCGATTTGGATGAACTTTTAGCAACTTGTTTGTCACAACAAGAGATACGTCTGTGAAAAATATAAACACCCAGATCAGAGTCATTCAAGGTCATTTCAAGGTCAGATTAAACGAAATCTAGCAACAATCAGAAAAAAATGGCCAGATGTCGGCTAATAATTGTTGAAATCTGCTAGTTTTTTCTTGTTTTTCTCGTCTTGATAAGGACTACTTACATTAAGAAACAAAGCTACTAAATGCAAGACAATCCAAGGTTATTTTAAGGTCAAAATGGTAAATTAAAGAGACAATAGTATGGGCTTTTGCATACTTAGTCGATAAGTGTTTTATTTCAATGGTCAAATAACAGCATTTCTTGCAATGTATTTGTTCCAATGGATTTTGGCTTGACACTAATGGTAAGTTTGAAGAATTACCAGTGTGAGGATATTGATTGGGGGTGATTGATGATTGCCGTTTTAGTTAGCATCAAAGTTGCTCTTTACACCCTGGAAAGTGTTTTCATTCATTCATTCATTCATTCCGGATATTTATATAGCGCCTCTTCAAAGAAGCCTACTCAGAGGCGCTCCCAGCCCAGCCACGGCCAAACAGAAAGGACTTAAGCAGTTTATAGAAAGCAGGTAAATTATTTCGGGGCAGTAAGCGTAAAGTAAGCGAGAGCCCATTCCAAGTGGAGGGGCCAACAATCGAGAATGCTCGACGCTGTCTGACCGAGGAGCGGGCCCGAGGGACCAATAGCTCCCCCTTAGTCGAAGAGCGCAGAGCTCGACGAGAGACTAAGTCGGAAACCGGGCGACAGAGATCAGACAAGTAGGACGGAGCACTACCAGTGAGACACCGCCAGACAAGTCCTGCTACCCTGTAGGAGATGCGTTGCGAGGCAGGAAGCCAGTGCAATACATCACGCATTTAGGCAGAAACTGGGGCATATTGGGGGATATGACCAATAAGCCGAGCAGCAGAACGAAGGACCCGGTCAAGACGCCCTATTAAGCCAGATGGGTGACCAGCAAGAACCGAGCAACAATGATCAATTCTGCTGGTGACGAAGGCGTGGACAAGTACCACAGCAGCATCATGGGAAAGGGACCGCAGGACAACACGCAACTGACGGAGCTGGTAGTAACAGTTTCGTGTGATCAGATTGACGTGCTGCGAAAGACTAAGTTCGTGATCAAGTGTCACCCCAAGATCACGAACAGTCAGCGAAAAGGCAATATGGGGGAAGGTCTCGGCCAACAGGTGTAGGTCAACACCAGCCAACTGTCTGCGACCACCAAGCCAAATGAACTGGGTTTTGGATGGATTCAAAAGAAGCGATTTGAGGCCATCCAATCAGAGAGGGCATCAATGGCACGGCACATCAGCCCAACAGAGGCCACTGCATCAACTGCACGGCAGTGGACATATGCCTGTATGTCGTCAGCATATAGCTGGTGCAAGAGTCCACATGACAGTAGTAGGGAGCTAACGTCAGATGTGTAAAGAATGTAAAGCAAAGGGCCTAACACTGATCCCTGAGGTACACCAAAAAGGGCAGGGACCCAGCGGGACCTAGAGGAGCCAGCAACTACACAGTTAGTGCGATCTGTAAGGAAAGAACGAAGCCATTCCAAGGGTTTACCAGTCAGTCCAAAAGAAATAGAGAGGCGCTGAAGGAGGATAGAATGGTCCACAGAGTCAAAAGCATACTTACACGATAAGTATTTTATGTGTATTTTATTTTTTGTCAAATGATGACATGTCTTGCAATGCAATTTGTCCAATGCATTTAGGCTTCACAATAATGGTAAGTGTGAAGCGTGGACACTGGGTAAAGAGTGATTGCAGGAAATGAGTGATTAGGAAGGATTTGTAAGGATTAAAATTATTGTGGCAGTAACCCTGGTAAAATGCCATGAGCAGGACTTTTATATATTGCAGAAAAAAGGTAAGTAAATATTTTCTTTATTACACCACTTGCAAACGCACAAGTGACACTTGTGCGTTGAAATGGAACACACTTGTCAAGTGTGTCCATTTCAATGCAAACTGAGAGCATAAAACACCTACCTGCAAATCAATCGTGTGGGAAGTGTCAGTGCCTCATAGACGGTAATTAGTGAAGAGTACGAGTGGGCGATCTCTACCAAAGGTGCCTATTAACGTAGTTTTACGTATCTCATAGGCTTAGCACATCAACTTCACGCAATATTCAGCATTTTGTTCAGGCAACGTGTAGCTATTAATAGCCGTGGTTAATGTTCCAGAGCCGCTTGACTTCCGGTTGTCGTCGAATGGTCGCTTAACGGCTCAATTCGTTTTTATTTTCTCTTCTAAATTAAGTTTTATTCGGTTGTTTTTGTTTCTTTTAGCACAAATATATTCCGGAATATGAGAAATATAAGCGTAAACGTTTAAATTAATGTGGGAAAACGTTATAAGTCAGAAAATAATTTACGACGCTAAACTACACGTTTACCCTCTTTTTAAAGTTTACAAATTATGCTCTACATCATTTGTAAACTGGAAAACCTAGACATAATAACTCAAAACACCTATGTACAAATATTTACAAACCCACCTAAATCTACTCTCAAACTAACCTCAATTACGTTTCACATAAACCATAGGCTACGCTTCATCCAAACATCTACACTTGTCAGCAAAAACTGACATACTAATACCCATCGAACGAACTTATCCAATACCGACATCATCAAATTCGCGAAATAATTGGGATCCGCGTACACTACAATAGACGATCCCAACACAAACATCTTTCCACTTAGAAAGCGCATCACTTCCTGTTCCACTTTCTTCTCTTTTTCCAACACACATTTCATCACAATCTTTGGTTGCGTTTCAACATACCCTTCAAATTCATATTTAGGCCTATCAAACACCACTGTATATATACAGACCTTTCTGGTTCTTCCAATACACAAGCTCTGGCAGATGCCTCATCTGGCCATCCTACTGGCCTATTAATTACCTCAATCACAGGCCTTTCTATTTCCTCCAATACACAAGCTCTGGCAGACACTTCTTTCTACTGCCTCTTTACACAATCCTTGATTAAATGCGAATAACTACCGCACGCAAAACATTTTCTCTCATTCTTCTCTGCAAAACCTTTCTTCACATCCGGTTCCACATACTTACTTCTATTCAACATCTTTTCCCTCGATTGCTTTTTCACACAATCCTTACTTAGATGCGAATAACTTCCACACTCAAATAATCTTCTCTCCTTCTCTACAAAACCTTTCTTCATCTCTCTGTAGCTTTGACCATTACCTTAGTACATGTTATCATCGATTGTCCGTGACTCTTCAACAACAGGTTTATGAAAGCCTACATATCCAATCCTATTGTTAACATGCAAATCTGCCAAATCAGCAACAGAATCAGACGTCAAACATTCAGTCCCCTGTTTCATCAAGACAAATTGCAAAGGACCAGGTGACAACGACTCTTTCAATCGATCAGCCACCATCGGGTCACACAATTTAACAAAATCTTGTTTCACATTCCTATTACGAACGTAATAGTTAAACAAATTCTTTAACCTTGTGTTGAACAGCGTAAAAGTTTCATCAGGCATTTTCTTTGCCTCCATGAATTTTGCTCTGTATTCTCGAGGAGTAAGTTTAAACTCCTTGAGAATGTATTCCTTTACACGCTCATAATTATCCTGATCCTGGTAAGCTGTTTAACACTGCCCTAGCCTTGTAGGTCATCAAAGGTAACAGCAATTTAACCCAATAGGCCTTCTCAACCACAACACTTTTGAATGCATTCTCAACAGTTTCAAAGTACAGCGGAATCTCCGCAATAATCATTAGGCATGCGAGGCAATACATGCTTCATAGCATCACCTAACTTTTTCATCTTAACTATAGGAGACTCCTCCTCCTCCTTCTCTTTCTTTTTCTTCGTCTCCAACATTTCTGCCTCCAACCGTTGTAATTGCCGTTTTTGCAATTCCAACTCCTCTTTTCTCAACGCCCTATCCTTTTCCTTCTCCGTCCTTTCCTTTTCTTCCTTTTCTTTTCTCCACGCCATCTCCTCTCTTCTCAACTGCATTTCCTTTTCTTCCTTCTCTCTCCTGCATGCCATTTCCTCTCTTCGCAACGCCATTTCCTCTCTCATCCAACTCTCCTCTCTGTCTTCACCCGTTCGTTCACTCCTTTCTTCTTCCGAATCAGTTTCCATTTATTCAAAATGTGCTTTCGCACCTTCACTCTCTTCCATTTCTTCTTTCAGCCAATCATTAGCCAACTCCTCCAACAGAACTTCTCGCTCCAGAGTTAACAATACTTCCTCTGACTTACCGTACCTTACAAGCCATTGTCTCACTCTTTCAGTGGACATTTTCTTGAGTTCATCACGTTTGTCACTAGATAAATGTTCCATCTTGACAAATTCGTTTTACAAGAAATGACGACGAAACAAACACAAATTCTACACCAACTGTTCTGTAAGTATAAAATGAAATGGGTAGACTTATCTTCCCCACAAGAAGTCTTTGCTTCTTCCCCGCCGTCGTCTGTTGACCGTGACTCCAGACTTCTCACCAGTCGTTGCTCCTTCACTTCCGAGACTCGACTTGACCACCGACGTATCGACTTGTCCTTCGAATACGACCACCTGCAGAATTGGACCACTGCACGCAGGGACCGAACCCTCCGTCAGCTTGGCACTGCTGGCACTGTAGACTAGGAACGACCCGTACAGCTTGACTTTGTCTGAATCCTCCTCCGAAACAGCTTGGCCTCCAAAACCACATCCACGTCAAACAGAAGTCTAAACGATGTGTAACTCGGACCTAGATATGATCAGCCCTTGCCACACTCGTTCATCAACAAACTGTAGACCACCACGTCTGAGTTCGAGTTGTTGTTCGTCCCACTCGACCACTCAGACCAGACAAATTATTGACGTTTTTGTCTGTCTTAGCCCTCGTCGAAACAACGTCGACTTCTTGTTGTACAGCACCGTTGTAAAACACCGCAGACGAAACACGCTTCGTCTCTCCTCGGTCGTCTTTCGTAGACAGGGATGGTCACTTCCACCTGTCTAGCTGGCCGACCCTGTCGACTGCGCAAAATGTGAACTACCACCACGTGTGATAGTCCACAGCACATAAGAGTCTAACCTCAACCACAACTTGTGAGCGACTGCTTTATTCTCAACACTCAAATAAGAAGATAATGTGTACATAAAATAGACTCTTCCAATACATTGCGATTGGTCTAAGTGTTCGATTCTAAATATACAGTCCAATCAGTAGAGTCTAATCGACAACATTCTAATATAAGTTACATACATAATTAAAACCCAAACTAGCACTCCTACTAAAACGCAAATAGGTAAGAACATAACCTATGCATGTGATAATGACATTATAGCCGATATGAGTCGAGCATCCGTTTTCTCATACTCTGAAATTTCATCAACCAGTGCAATTTTTGATGCAGCTGCAGCCAGGATGTCGTCTGCATGATTACGCCCAGCCATATCTTTATGCACTGCATCGTGATCGAGGCAAGCACGGTCGAGCTTGTTAACACCGCGATAGCGCTGTGTCAGCCGTTTGTAGAGCCTCGTGAATGGTCCACAGTAGGAAAACTTGCCAGAGTTCTGAAAAGAACCTGCTGGAACATCTTCCGAAGCTGCACCGGGAGGAGGCTCATATGTATTTCAGGTGGAGGTACAGCTATTTAACAGCGAACCGCCACGAATCTTCCGAGCTTGCGATCCCACACATTGAAACTTCTGAATATCACATACGGCACAGGTTCCCTTTTTGGCTGGCCGCCCCTTCATTAACACGGTGGTCGTTTCATTTAAAGTCTCAGTGTGTCTTTTACATCGGCTGCAATACATTGATTTCGTTGATATCTTGTCAACACTCTTTGTCTTTACATGGAGATAATAAACTTTGACATAGAACAGGACGATGGAACGAGGCATCAATGCCGCATCATCATTGGTTGCTTCCATCCAGTATAAGATGCATCATCTGCGGGCCGAGCGGTTGTGGAAAAACGAATCTGTTGCTGAACTTCCTTCTCAATGAGGGCCTCCTACGCTTTGACCGGCTGCACCTCTACTCAGAGTCCCTAGGGCAGGATAAATATCAATTCCTTCGTGACTGTGCCCCAGAGTTGGAAAAGTTGCTGGAAAGGAAGTGGCCTCGTTTCACACGTCGTCTGACGATATTATTCCAGTCGAATCGCTTTGTAAGAAGGTCCGTAGTATCATGATCTTTAGCGACGCAATGCTTCAAAGACAGGAGCCTATCGAAAAATATTTCACTATGGGAAGGCAGGGTGGAGCGGATTGCTTCTACCTAACTCAGAATTACTTTCGGATTTCCAAGCAAGCGATTCGTGATAATGCAAATTTAATTATTCTTTTCAACCAGGACAGTAAAAATCTTAGAGCTATTCATGACACTTATGTTGGTGGTGACATGCCGTTTGACGAATTCAGAACATTCTTCAGCGAGTGTGCGGCCCAACCGTATGGATTAACGGTCATCGACCTAACTTCAAAAGTTTACGATGGAATATCCCCAACAGCAAAGCCATATGGTGAAAATGTATTAAACATATGACAATTTTGCCCATATGGGCTGTATGTGGCATACGTATGGTATATCCATATGGTATATGTCACATGCATACCATACTAAATCTACATTATAAATGCATACAAAAATTGCCAGAAAAGCGTCAAAATATTATGTCCCATAGGGCCTAGGCCTATGGGTGTTGTTGCTAATGAAGGAATACTAATCCAAATCAAACTTATGAGCCATGCTTTAGAGCAGCAATATACTGGCGCACTTGTCAATATCCGACTCTGATACTATTGCTACAATGGAGATTTGCCAAGCGGTGCTCACTGAGTCACCTCTCAATTTCGGGCCACACGCACGCACGCGTGCGCACAAACATACAAGCACACACACAAACACACACACACACACAAACAGACGCCTTAAACCGGTACATAGCCGATAGACAAATTATATTGCAAGACACTTGCACGCAATTGTTTGTGACGATGCATGCTCGACGGCAGCGCAGCTTCAATGTTTCTGCAAAGTGCATCATTACTTCAAAACTTAGTGTTAGAGTTAGACCTATTCCCATCTGTATTTCACATAGAAGGCAGATCTTTTAACCATCAAAATACTATGTAGATGGGCCTCTGCATGCACCGCTGAGCGAAGAACGCAGCAACGTTGGACTCATGTGGTCCTAGGGCGGCAGAGTTCCCGCAAGTAGCCATAGCCTCCGGGGAGCCAGGCCTTCAATGGTTAGACAGGCCTATCGAATTTCCACCTGAGATTAACTGACCCCTGGCTTCTATAGGTAACCAAATGACCTACACCATTTGTATGCTACATAGATCCGAGATGGTTTATCAATCAGTATTTCATGTAGAAGGCAGAGCAGTTAACCATCAAGATACTATAGTTATGGTATGCATATGGCTTCTATATGTAACCAGCTGATCTACACCATTTGTATGCTACATAGATCCTAGATGGTTTACCAATCTGTATATCATATAGAGGGCAGATCAGTTAACCATCAAGATACTATAGTTATGGTATGCATATGGCTTCTATACTAGTAGTAGTAGTAGTAGTAGTAGTAGTAGTAGTAGTAGTAGTAGTAGTAGTAGTAGTAGTAGTAGTAGTAGTAGCAGTAGCGGTAGCGGTAGCGGTAGCGGTAGCGGTAGCGGTAGCGGTAGCGGTAGCGGTAGCGGTAGCGGTAGCGGTAGCGGTAGCGGTAGCGGTAGAGGTAGAGGTAGAGGTAGCCGTAGTAGTAGTAGCAGCAGCAGCAGCAGCAGTAGCAGCAGCAACAACAACAACAGCCGCAGCCGCAGCAACGACAGCTATAGAACAGGGCAGAGTGAGCTAGTGGTGTCAGGCGAGTACGTGTCGGCGGGAGCTCAGTCCCGGTCGCTTAAGCTCGGCCAGCCAGAGCGGACGGAGAACACCGAGCGCTGACTAATGACTGTCCGCGAACGGGGTAGATGGGCCTCTGCATGCACCGCTGAGCGAAGAACGCAGGAACGTTGGACTCATGTGGTCCTAGGGCGGCAGAGTTCCCGCAAGTAGCCATAGCCTCCGGGGAGCCAGGCCTTCAATGGTTAGACAGGCCTATCGAATTTCCACCTGAGATTAACTGACCCCCTGCAGTCTTTCTCCATTTTAATATCTCCATTCCCCCACTCTCTGAAAGCCCACGCACGGATATAGATTTACGCTATATATATATATGTATGTGTGTGTGTGTGTGTGTGTGTGTGTGTGTGTGTGTGTGTGTGTGTGTGTGTGTGTGTGTGTGTGTGTGTGTGTGTGTGTGTGTGTGTGTGTGTGTGTGTGTGTGTGTGTGTGTGTGTAGTCGAAGTCTAACGGCGTTGTGTCCGTTTAATGACGCTGTCAGGCCTTAGAGGCCTACAGGTAACGTTGGGCAATTAAGTAGTGGTTTATGCATCTTGACAACCATGGTGTGCTTTTACAGTAAGATTTAATCCCATACCACAAAAGCACATTATGTTGTCGCTAGCACGGGTTCGAATGCGAGCAGCTAACTAAACAAATTTTTATGGAGGAGGAGAGAGAAGAGAAGAGCAGTCCCTTAAGCTAGCCCTGAGGCTGGCAGGCAGCCATGCATGGGTATGAAGTGCTAGCGACTTCATTTTCTTAGCCTCAGCATATTAAGGCAGGTGGCCAATCCTCTCCCTCACCGTCTCATCTTCCCACCAACAGTGTACGGCCAGTTTACTTATTATAACTGAGTTGGCTAAAGGTGCTGGTGGAACAGAAATCTCGAACCAAATTTTCTGCCCTAGCACACGGATTTGAACCCCCGATCTCGCGACTGACAGTCCAGCTCGCTAACCAATACACTACTATTGGCTAACCCTGGGCATGTCCGTGTTTTACTTCCTCCAGTTCATGAATCACAATACTCTTTACGGCCTCGTCCTCACAACCGTGAAATTCCACGTTCTGACCTCCTCACTAGAAAGGTATTTATTACCAGGATGCTATACACTTACTAACATGTGTTAGAACTTTACTATTCAATATTATTACTATACATTATTATTACTTCTATGTGTTATTTTACATTCTATTTCAATGTCCGATTGTGCGTTTGCTATAATGGAATAATAACGGCTATACTTACTTACTTACTTACATTATCGAGCACCCAGAGGGGAGAGAATACAAGATTGAAGTTATTAAAATTAAGCATTCACTTATAGTACTCTCTTTCCATAAGGACCTTTTCGCAGCGTACTTCTTTAACCACTGCTCTTCTCTTTTTCTCTTTTTTGCCTATTCCCTTCGACCCCGGTCACATGACCGTGTTTTACCTTTAACTGACCATAATATGAAAAAAACTTTTATAGTTAGAATGCTTTATTTCTTTTGACCCTATTGACTACTGATTGTTTATTATATATGATGTATGTACACGAGAATGCGAATTGCAGCTGGTTCAATAAAGAATATACTTACTTACTTACTTGCTTACCAACTGATCGACATGTTTTAAACGGATACAAAATGATTGAACACGCTAGTAAACAGGTGTCTAGTTAGGCTCAGGTTATTAAAGTTGAAGTTTATTTGATTAATTTAAATAGTTTTCGTACATATATTATTTTGTAACACCACCACCACGGGAAGACGAGGAGGAGGTTATCCTCCTGGAAGAAGTGGAAGCTTTTAACATAACATGACGACATCGAGTCTGGAGCATTGTGATTGTAATTGTAATTACGACGATTCATATAGCATAGTTGGTAGCAAGCTACTTCTAGGATGCTTCACAAAACTGTCAACTGGCAGCGCAAATGTTGATGCTCGTTGTTATGTAATAAGTGCAGTTTTAACTGTTTTTTAAAGCGAAAACTTTTGGTTTCCTGAATGGGCACAGGAAGACTGTTCCAGGCACGTGGAGCATTGTCTACGTTCTGCAGAAAACGCCCCTCGTTAAGGTATTGCCCTTCTTCGCTATGAATGGACTTATGTGCACGACATTTGGGTTATTTAGATCGATTATTTATTTGATTGTAGACTAATGCCTGATATGTGGTGAGAATGCTGTGCCACCTACCAAGAAACAGGTTTCAGGAACCGAGGCAGCCACACCTTTGTCGAATTGTTCCTGTAAGTCAGAATTGTTATTTTCCAGAGATGTCCTAGTAAAAGTACTTAGGTTATAATGCACATGGCTACCGCAAGAACAGGGAGATTTTTCTTTAACAATTAAGGCTAAATCCTTTTTGCTCTTCGAGTTCTTGTGGCCACAGGTCTCACTGGAAACCGCCTTCACGATGTTGTAACTTGTACTTTACACCACACTTGTTCAACTTCTGTACTCTCCCCTTCTTGGTGGGGATTTACCACAGTGGGGGAAAGAGAATGCATGACTGCACTGATTAAAAAACTTATATGCCAGGGATATCTACCTACTTGTACCCCTACAATTGAAGAGTTGTGTGCCAAAGCAGACGAGGCTCTCTTCTCCACAATTTTGTCGGATCCTGGATACAATCGTACCATTCCACAATCTGACCCACTTACTAGAAAAGGATTTATAATGCAAATGTCAGTTCAGCATACCTTTGCTGTACATCCTCTATACATCTGATATTAGCTCCCTGCTGCGGTCTAGTGGGCTGCTGCATCAGCTTTATGCTGATGATATTCAAGCGTATGTCCACTGCCGTGCGGCTGATGCGGTGGCCTCTGTTGGGCTAATGTGCCATGCTATTGATGCCCTCTCTGATTGGATGGCCTCAAACCGTCTGCTCTTGAACCCATCCAAAACTCAGTTTATCTGGCTTGGTAGTCGCCGACAGCTGGCCGGTGTAGACTTGCAACTGTTGGCAGAAACTTACCCTCATGTCACTTTTTCACTTACTGTACGTGACATTGGGGCGATGTTCGACCAAGAGCTTAGTTTTTCGCAACATGTTAACTTACTTACGCGAAGCTGTTACTACCAGCTCCGCCAGCTGCGTGTAGTGCTCCGCTCTCATGATGCTGCCGTTGTTGTTGTTCATGCCTTTGTTACCAGCAGAGTTGATCACTGTAGCTCGATTCTCGCTGGTCTCCCTTCTGGCTTAATAAGCCGTCTTGACCGGGTCCTCCGCTCAGCTGCCCGACTTATTGGTCATATTCCAAAAGATGCCTCAGTCTCTGTTTACATGTGCGATGTTTTGCACTGGCTTCCTGCCTCGCAGCGCATCTCTTACAGGATAGCAGCCTTAGTTTGGCAGTGCCTTGCTGGCTGTGCTCCATCATACCTTTCTGACCTCTGTCGTCCTGTCTCTGACTTAGCCCCCCGTCGGGCTCTGCGTTCCTCTGCCAAGGGAGAGCTTCTTGTCCCCCGGGCCCGTTTATGTCTCAAGCAGCGCCGAGCTTTCTCTATTGTTGGGCCGTCAACCTGGAATGGGCTTCCACTTGAGCTGCGCTTGATGCCTCGCAGCAATATGCCTGCTTTCTGCCGCCTTCTCAAGTCTTCTCTGTTTAGCCGTGGCTTGGAGCGCCTCTGAGTAGGTTCCTTGAAGGGGCGCTATATAAATTATCGGAATGAATGAATTTATCACCAGGTTGCTATACAATTATTAATTATCTTTCACTAGTATGCAATGCTGCAACCTGAGGTGGGGCAGCAGAGTTCCGGCAGGTACAGGAGTGCTCACTGCTCAGTCTGACGAAAGGCCAAGCTAACCGTGTTGTGAAGAATATAAACCAAGGTCTTGGCATGGAGTTGAGAATCACCAAAACACAACTGCAAAAGATGACAAAAATGGGCGATATTCTTTCGCTACTGACACTGCTTCCACTGATTTTTGGAGGGTTATCTGCGGCGGGTGTAGCGGCTGGTGAGGCTTCGGGGATAGCAAAGGCGGTGCATGACAAACAAGCTAATGCAGCAGCTCTGGCTGAGGCAGAGCGAGTCGCAAGGGCTGCAGAATCCGATACAAAGAGAACACAAGCCGAGGCAGAGCGTCATAACCCGGTAGTCGAAGCTGAGCTTTAAAAAACTGGTGGGAAAGGGTCGTTTCTCGGACGTCAGACTACCAGCGGTTGTTGCTAGGTGTAAGGGGTCAGGACTTTATCTAGGTAAAAAAACTAGAACCTCTGAGCAACTTTGACATCGAGAAAGCCGCCCGAGGACTGCCTAATTTCCGCGGTGTTTTCATGCAAGATCGTCTGCCCGCTGTGGTACACGACAAAGAGTGTGGAATTGTTAATCTGGATTCCAACAACGGCGATGGTACTCACTGGGTTGCATTTAAAATTGATCGAGATCAATTTTGTATTGATCGAGATCGGCCTACAGCCGTCTACTTTGATAGCTTTGGATTGGATCCACCTCTCGAACTCGCTCAATATTTAAATTGTCCCATAAGAACACAAACATTTCAGCTGCAGGGTCCCAGTGATGTGATATGTGGCCACCTCTGCCTTCTTGTGCTCAAACAACTCGCTGCTGGTCGAAATTTTGAAGACATAATACTTAAACTATGTTAAAAAATTGCCCCATAAGAACACAAACGTTAGATTTTTGGATTTTTGAAAATTTTATATTAGAAATGTGCCCCTTTTTTCTGTAATACAGGATGCCGGTCGATAAGTTTGGTCGAAGTAGTAATACGATAGGTGGAGGAGTATGGCAGTTCAGCACTGGCGGGCTCGTCCACAAGGTTGGCGATACCATGATGGGAATTCTCTCATCCGGTGGGTATCGAATCACAAATGTTGGTACGCCTACCGAGAACGCTGACGCCGCAACGAAGGGCTATGCAGATACAATTGACCTGGATAACCTACAACTTGCTGGTGGAACTATGTCTGGCGACATAAACATGAGTGGAAACCGAATCACCTTTCTCCTCACAGAAGATACGCCCGAAGAAGTAAGCGACGCTTTGAGCTGGGCACAAGTGGTACGGTACGCCGACGAGCAGGTGGATATTTCTAACGCCCAGGATGTTATTGTTAAGGAGTATGCGGACAGGAAGAACGCCGCACTTAACACAGCTGTGAGTTCGTATACGGACCAAAAACTGCTGCTGGTAGACAGTATACAGATGAAAAGTCCAACGTTGCAAAACAATATGCAGACGAAAAGGATGTTGTGCTTAGAAAACAAATGACGAATGCGATTACAAACACCATGACAAACCTTAAAAAGAACCCTCGGAACCGTTACATGTGACTAACAAACGATACGTAGATGCTGCTATTAGGTTTTATGCGGATGATAAGGATGTCATCATTAGTCGTTATTCGGTCGAGAAGGATATCACGCTTAACACAAACCTCAGGTCGTATACAGACAAAAAAACTCTCTTAGCCAGACAGTACGCCAACGATCGGATCACCGCTGTTGCGGCGGCCTCCAGAGAAACAGTCACACAGTTGACACAGACGGTGACCAATGGCTTGAACGGAATTAGAAGCACATATGTAGTCAAAGCTGGTGATGGCATGACTGGTAATTTTTATTATGGGCGGAAACCGTGTGACAGGGCTTCCTTTAGGTACATCAGTATCTAACACTGATGCTGCCAGTATTGGTC
>JACEVL010002747.1:0-5000 GCA_020284085.1 Aporrectodea caliginosa
GATGCAGGCGACGGTCACTCGGAAAATAAAACAGACCCTGCTGCATCTGAAAGAAATAAGCATGGAAGACAGAACGTAAAAACCGAACACAAACATTACTCATACAATACAATACAATCCGTTGGTTGGCCCCATATGTGTGCGTGGTCCCGCGAAATGGAGTATTCTGTTTAGTTTGCATTATTGGCGGTTTCTAAGTGTATTCAGTCGTACTGTTTGGATTTATTGTACACATAAAATATTTTAAGTTGCTTATCTTTAGTTTGTACGTCGACCTGAAATTAATTTACTTCTGTTTTGGTGATTTTGACTGATTTTCGTCTTGGCTATCGTGATTAGACCTGGGAGTCACTTTGGTCAGCCAATCTGACCACACCTGACCCTAAAAGTGACTTGAGGTCGACTTGAAGTCGACAACTTGGAGCCAAAACGACTTGATCCGACTTGGCAGAAAAACAACTAACTTCCGACTTAAAGTCGACTTCTGACATGGTAATGACGATTAGGCCTAAGTACGGCTTTCGGCTAATAATACAAAAATTTCACACCAATTTGCCTGGCAAGCATTAATGTCATATACTAATTAGTAATGAGACCTCAACACCTGATGAATAAAATTGGTCAAAGTTTATTAGGCCTATTTTAAGCAGTGTGTTTTTGTGCTTGAACAGTTTTGTAATGCTCTAATGGGTTAGCAGAAGAATCTGTGGCGGACCGCGGACTGGTTGCACTGAATGGCTTGTTATAATGATACATTTTAATTCTGTTGTCATAATTATTTGGACACTAACCCGTAACGTATCAAATAGCAATGCATGCGTATAAGGGCCTACCATCCTACTGCCTAAAAAGTTCAATTGTTTTCCGTTGCGCGCGTTCAGCTCTTGATAAGGTAGACGCAAAGACCTTTGGGCAGACGTGCTAACATTTTTATTAACATTTCGATTCGCCATTTTTATGAAACGTAGGGCCTACGTGTGACATTTTAACATAGAATAACAAATGATATAGATAAATCGACACCTATAAACAAAACAAGTAACTGTTTAGCACAACCGCCGCAACCGGCGTCGATAATACAAAATTAAACCGCAGCCTATAAGTAGGCAACGCGGTATCTATAGACCGTAGAAGTTAGAACATGCTTCATTAATTTTTGCAAAAGCACTACAAAACTGCTTAAATGCTGTCGTGACATCACGATCATTAGTGTGATATGATAAATTTAGATTTATTTGTGTCTCAAGTCGGTTTAAGTCGACTTGTAGAGAAAACAACTTGAGGTCACTTTTCTGGACAAATTCGACTCGGGGGTCAGTTGCGCTAAGCAGAAACGACTCGACTCGACTTGGGATGCCCAAGTCGACTGGGGTCGACTTATTGGGGTCGACTCCCAGGTCTAATCGTGCTCGCATGACGAGGGGGGATAGAATGGTTTATCCCCTCGGATACTCTACACCGGTTTATTCCATCCGGGAGGGATATGCTTTAGGGGGAGATAGAATATCACGGGACACTGGCACTGCTTGGGGTGCAAAGACGGACCCACCGCTAGAGGAGGCTAGCTACTCCGCTGTTTTGTCGTCTTGCTATGAATATCACATCGCGGAGGAATTTCTTCAGAGACAAAAACATCGCATATTCGTCTATTGCCTTCATATCGGCGATCTAATTATTTTGGTCAACTTAAATGGATTTCGAATTGCCTCATACTTTGTAAGGGGAACCGAGAGATGCGTATCCTTCAAGATATATGTTTGTATTCATATACACATGCACACATTCACAGATACATACGCGTATATATACACGAGAGGGAGATGGGAACTGCGTCTGACTGCGGACCCAACGGACAGGCGAATTATAGTTCAGATGTAGAACAATACATTGCAGACTGACGCAGAGAAAGGCTCTTGCATAGAATTCACTGCAGACGATGCGACGTTCTTCCTTCTCTGGAGTCCGGCGCAGAGGCGGCAAACTGTCTGCAGTAGGAGACGGACATCTTTTTGGCAATATCATAAAAAAAGAACCGATCCACTCATCTATGTATGTGTGTGTGTCTGCCTGACTTACATGAGCTGTATGTGTGTATGTATGTTTGTCTGTATGTCTGCCTATCGGTCTTTCTTTCTGCCTATATGTATGTATGTATGTATGTATGTATGTCTGTATGTATGCATGTATGTAAGTATGTAGGGAGGTGATGGTTGAACGAAGAACAGGGGACGCGAGTTCGATACCCACTTTCCACATAAGGTTGACTCCGCCTTTCACTCGCTTGGAGGAGATGGGAGAAATGAGTAGTATATATAGGACAGATGGGCGCCTTGCAGGTTGCCATACTGTTTAATCCGACTCCTGTTAAACTTGCTATTATCTGTTACTACTATAGCATGTAATCCTGCAGCGTACTTGTCAGTTTGAATTAATAAACGAATATTATTATTAATAATAATATTGTTATTATTATTAAGTAATTATATGTATGCACTATGCACGTATATATATGTACGTGTATGTATGTAGGTAATATGTATGTAAGTACGTATGATTTGAGTCATTTTCCGGTAACATGGTAAATTCAGAATTCAGCTGTCCCCGGTCATTTCTCGAAAAACTATACCTAGTCTGATTATGCTAAGTGTTGATATTAAAATGTATTTGATCAGTCAACAATTTCAGATATTTGAAAGTAATTTAAAGCAATAACCTAATTTATTAAAATTTATTTTCAATTTAAAATGTTCCACTCCGTTACTGTCCCTAGGCTCTAGTACTTATTGCTTTAGTCTACAATTTCGAAATGATTTGTATTGAGCCACAAAATTCACGTGTTTCTTATGTATTATATATTTGTGTATGTTTTAAAATACAACTTGGTGAACCGGATCTTCAGCATAATTAAAGGAAAATTTTGTAAACTTGTCCCCAGGAATTATGTATACTCCGTTACCATGTAAAAAATCAATCTTCTATCTCAGAACCATTCAATTTTGTGGTCGTGCAACTAGACTCATCTCTTCTATGTAATCTATGTTAGCTATTTATATCTTCGCCAACGATATAAATGGTCCGATAAATTTCATACGAATTTTCATTTATTTCGTACCAGATGTGTTTTTTATTATACGGCCACTCCGTTACTGCATTTTTGCCATGATTATAAATGAATCTAATTCCAATAATATGTGTAATATAACGCTTATAAGCAAAATAATGATTTTACCAACGATCAATGTGGACGCGTGAGCGATAATATTTATTTACCGTGCTGCAACCCAAATTGTCTACTCCGTTACCTGTCCACTCCGTTAACATTTATTTGGTAACGCATGGGACAGCTATGTAACGGAGTGGACAAATTGTGTTCGACACTCGAAAGATAGTAACGGAGTGGAATTATTATAGGCTAAATGGTGTGGTATTTTGATGCTGTGAGCAGATTTTTAAGACAATACCATAAATATTTTAGTGTTTTCTGTCTATTCGATCACTGGGAATGATTGGCTCAAGTGATTTCTTTTCAGTTGTTTGGGCAAAAATATTTATTCAACTTAACATTAAATGCTTTTATTTCCATAACGGAGTGGACCTTTTTCTAAATAACTGAAACTGTGATGGAATCAAATCATTATAAGTTTTCTAATTTCTTTTATTTCTATTTTATAAATATTAATACTAGAAACATATTGGAATGTCAAAATACACAACAGAAGCTGTACAATGTATAAAACAGATCTCATATGTATACAGTAACGGAGTGGACAAATATTTTAGTAGGGCTATTTTTTTCTACCAAAAACTTTTTACATTTACATATTAGTGCAAAACGAAATATATATTTGTGAAATAGAAACATTCAAGATTTGTTCCAAAGAAAAAAAACAGTATTTTTAAAAAAATTTTTTTTTGCTTGTTGAATTTGTGAATTTACCATGTTACCGGAAAATGACTCATCTATGTATGTATGTATGCATATAAGTATGTATGTATGTATGTATATTACTTATAAGTACGAATGCAACCATGTAGGCCCTATGATGCATTCATAGCACATTCGAAGAGCCTCTCAAAAGGCCTTTCTCTTTTGCACGTGCTGTTAAAGCTCTAACAGGCCGACAAGTTCGCCTTCCAGAAGTGAAGCTTCTTGTCTGCATGCAGTCGGTAGATGACCCATCATGTAGCCAGGAAAAACTTTCGGAGGGGTTTTAAGATTTCTGGAGGGTTTCCATTGGAGATGGTCGCAAAAATGAAGGTTTTTTGGTATTTCGCATGTCAAAGCATATAAAAAATTTTAGGAAACTTATTTCGGGAGGGGTTGAACCCGTAACACCACCCCCTAAATACGCCCGTGGATGCACCAAAGACGCACAGATGCACATACGCATATGAAGGCACAAACACTAGACAAACAGACAAAGAATCGTTTGAACACAAGCACCGCCTAAGCGTCCCAGTTGAATGACTGTGTGGTCACTGAAATGACTACGTAATCGTAATCGTAAACTACAAACCTCTTAAGCGCCACTATAAAGCAAAGCGCAGGGCAACAGCTTATTCACGAGCGCTGCGTCGAGTCAAAGGGGTTTTCCAAAGGGTTATCCAAAGGAGGTCCAAGTCCGATTTGGTTTTGCTACGGCTTGGTTTTGGTAAGCTAACGGTTGATGCATCGTTCATTAGACACCTGCGCAATAGAATTAGCTATAGTTTATTATTCATACGTAGAGGAGAGTAACGAGTCTTTATATTAAGCGACCCAGTTGAGTAAATATTATCTACAGCGTTGCAATGCTCGCGGCGCCAATGATAACATACATGTGGAGCAGGACTGTATCGAGCGTCGTTTTATAGATATCCTTTGACGTAATAGGAGGAGGAGGAGGGAGGAGGAGGAGAAGGAGGAGGAGGAGGAGAAGGAGGAGAAGGAGCAGGAGGAGAAGGAGGAGGAGGATGGGGGAGGAGGGAGAGTTCGAGAAGGAGGAGGAGAAAGGAGGAGG
>JACEVL010002747.1:10000-17086 GCA_020284085.1 Aporrectodea caliginosa
GATAATCCAGTCTTCAACAGATTTTGCGAACTGGCTGTACGCATGACAGTGGTGAATGAGGTAAATGAATGGGGAAACAGTCTTATCGAAATGTACAATGACACGCTGACAAACAAAGAGGAACAGAAACAGTTTATTCTTCAACTGGTTGCAAACCATCGCAAGAATTTACCAACTCCATCCAAGACAGCGCTCATGTCATAGATTAACCATTGCGGAACAATATATCTATTTTTGTTGAGATAACATAAAAACTGTCAAATGGGTTGACCTCTAAATTTTATTTGTTTTCATTAAAATTTTGCATGATTGTTATAATCATGATAAAGAACAAAACTAGCCTTGTGGACAACTGAAATCTGTTACTTGATTTTTGTGGACCACCCTAATGCATATGTGATCATGATAGGGATGAGGATGGTAATCATGTGACTTTTCTGTTGCCATAGACAACCATTCGTGACGTCTGGTCTCATTCAGCAACAAATGAACGAATAGTCTCCATGGGACGAGGTATTCAGTCAGTTACCACACATGCATTTACTGCAACGTATGGACGCCTCTGCCATGGATCTAAAATGTCAGTTTTTCATAGGCATATACATAATATTAGACCATAACCCTAACACGTAAGATTTCCACACAACACACACCGTCACACACACACACATGCAGGTGCGCACACGCATGCGCACACACACACACCTAGTCTCTCTGTCTCTTTCTCTCTCTCTCTCTCTCTCTCTCTCTCTCTCTCTCTCTCTCTCTCTCTCTCTCTCTCTCTCTCTCCTCTCATACACACACGCACACGCACACACACACACACAGATGACAGTCAGTGATTACGTGTTGTGTGTGTGTGTGTTATGATATGTGTTGAGTGTGTGTGTGTGTGTGTTTGTGTGTGTGTTAGTTTGTTGGTGTGTGTGTATGCGAGTGTGTGTGTGTGTGTAGGGGTGCATGTACATGTATGTATGTATGTATATGGCCATTTATATAGCGCCTTACAAGAAACTCACGAAGGCGCTAAACGTGACTACCCAACAGATCTAAACAGATGCGACTTAAGAAGTTTCGAAAATGTTTCCTGAGCTGCCTGCGGTGCAATGTTACGAATTGTTAATGGAAGGCTGTTCCAGTGCGAAGATCCAATACATGAAAAGGCACGGTGCGCCCGCATCGATGTACGGGAGCGTGGGACCATCAAGTCCCCACGAGCTGCAGAGCGTAAGGATCGACGACCTGGCTGGCTGGAGACTGGAACACAGAGCTCCCTGATGTACTCTGGGGCTGCACCGATCATTGATGTTCGTCCCATGAGGATGATCTTCAAAGTTATCCTGTCCTCAACCGGGAGCCAGTGCAACGTGTCTCGCATATAAATTGAAATATGCGAGAATTTAGGCAGCTTTGCGACGACTCTGGCGGCGCAGTTGAGAACGGATTGAAGCTGTCGTATCCGGAACTTTGGCAAACCCGCAAGGACACCGTTGCAGAAGTCCAGGCGCGTCAGCACAAAGGAGTGGACAAGAGTCATAGCGGCGTCAAATGATAGATTTCGCCGAATGACTCTAATCTGGCGTAGTTGATAAAAGCAAGACCTGCAGAGGGAGTTGACATGTTCCTCCATAGACAAGTCTTCGTCCAGAAGCACTCCGAGGTCCCGGACAACGCGTTGTACTTTCCAGTTAGGAAATGCCGCATCAATCGCCTCACTGTCAATCCTTGAACGTGCCTGTCCCGTGCCCAGCCAAATGAATTCAGTTTTGTCCGGGTTCAGCCTCAACCGGTTGGAAGACATCCACGTCTGCACTTCCTCGACAACTGCCTGGATTTTTGACACACACGCCAGTGCATCGGATGGGTGGCATGTTGAGTACAGTTGGCCGTCATCAGCATATTGGTGAACTCGGGCAGCCGGGCTCCAAGAGCACATATGATCTTTGTCAAATCAGCTGTATATAGCACGTATAGCAGTGGCCCAAGGACTGAACCCTGCGGGACGCCGAATGTTACAGGCGCCCATGCCGAATTGTCCGAGTCAATGGCCACCATCATTTGACGTCCACTCAGTGACTCAGGAAAGAACTGATCCCTTGAAACGCCTCTCCGACAACTCCAAACGAGATGCGTAGTCGGGTCAACAGGATGCTGTGATCTACAGTGTCGAACGCTGCGCTCACATCCAGGAGTGCGAGCAGCGTGACATGTCCAGCATCGATGGCAATGTATGTGTATACGTGTGTGTGTGTGTGCACATGTGTGTGTATGTGTGCTTAGGTGTGCGTGCGTGAGTTTGAAGTGTAAATTAGAGAGGCAATGCTTGGTAGTCTGCGTGAATGATACGTCATCTACGGAAGCTAATTGACAGGTGGGAGAGTGCAGTGAAGGTCGGTTACTTAGTCATCGTCTTCCCTCGAGGTCTTGGCTTTCAGAGGGATGACCCTCGCCCCCCGTCTCCCCCTTCGCCCCAGTATAAGGCTCTTCCTGCAGTGATGTCTGTAGGACGGGTCCTTCACGGGGGGGGTCGCAGGGAGGATGGCGACCGATACGCCTCAAAATCCAACATCGTTCATCACCAGTAATTGATAAGCGAGACAGTGTCGCTGACGCATATTTAAAAATGGACGAAATGATCGTATATATATACATACATACATACATGCATACATACATACATACATACATACATACATACATACATACATACATACATACATACATACATACATACATACATACATACATACATACATACATACATACATACATACATACATACATACATATATACATACATACATACATACATACATACATACATACATATATACATACATACATACATACATATTTACATACATACATAGAATGCCATATGTATAGTAAAGTAGAACCAATAGCAAACCGCATTTTGGCTTACATGAAAGTTTAAAGGATTGTTTTCTCTATTTCTGGATTTGACTTATTTATGCAGTCTATAAATTGTTTCATTGCATGTTATTTATATATGATAACTGTTATTTATCTTTGATAAATCATCCTAATTATAAGGGTTTTTCTGATGAGTCTGCCGAGGTATTTCTCGATCATGAGCGAGAGGGCGTAGACCATGTCCAGTATGTCTTTTGGGCGGGAGCAAGTCATGTAATATTAGACAAATTATTTCGCAACGTCAATTAGATTTGCACAACTAGAAAGAAACTATAATCTATAACATACACGCAGATATATATAGCTAATATATACATCACTTCGTTATATATATAATATATATGTATATATGTATATATGTATATATGTTACAGGCAATGTGTAAAATCAGGGATTTTGTAAAATGCCTGAAATTTTTAGGCAATTTGTAAAATCCCCAATTCACTCAGGCACTTTACAAAATCCCTGAAAAACCAGGGATTTTGTAAATTCCCTGGAATCTGATGATGAAAATTTGACAGATTGCCTGAAAGTGACGAAAATTATCGAAGTTTTACAAACTACCTGAAAAAACCAGGGATTTTGTAAAATCCCTTAAATCTGATGATTACAGGCAATGTGTAAAATCAGGGATTTTGTTAAATGTCTAGGCAATTTGTAAAATCTCCAATTCACTCGGGCACTTTATAAAACCAAAGATTTGGCTGCGTGTCCGACATGTCCGCCGGCTATTTTTCAAGTCATGTGGTCGGGGACGTGACTTGTTTGTTCCCTTCCCCTTAGGAGCCTAAATAGAGCTTTGAGTTGTCGCGGCGGATTGTCAATTAATAAGAATAAATAAATAAATAAAATTAAATAAATAAATAAATAAATCAAATTAAATTAATTTATTTAATCAATTAATTTTATTAATTAAATTTAATAAATAAATAAATAAACAAACAGATAAAATAAAATAAATAGGTAAAAAATAAATTTAATTATTTAATTAATTAAATTTATTTATGCAATCAATAAATTAATTAATTAAATTTAATTAATTGATTAAATAAAAAAATAAAATTAAATAAATAATTATATGAATAAATAAATTTAATTATTTAAATAATTTAATTAGTTAGATAATTAATAATTTAATTAATTAATTATTAATTTTTATTTTTATTTATTTTAATTTTATTTATTATTGTTTCTATTTATATATTAAATTTATTTAATTAATTAATTGAATAAATAAATAAATTTAGTTAATTAGATAATTAAATTGATTGATTTATTGATTAAATAAATAAATTTAGTTAATTAGATAATTAAATTGATTGATTTATTGATTTATTTTTATTTTTAAAATTTTATTTATTGATTTTTTATTTTTTTATTTTATTCAATTAATTAATTAATTAAATTAATTTTTAAATTAATTAAATTTAATAAATTAATTAATTGATTAAATAAAAAATAAATAAATATATAAAATAAATAATTATATGAATAAATAAATTTAAGATAGATAATTAATAATTTAATTAATTAATTATTTATTTTTATTTATTTATTTTTTATTTGTTTATTTTTTATATATTAAATTTAATTAATAAATTAATTAATTGATTAAATAAATAAATTTAATTATATTTATTTATTTATTTATTTAATTTTATTTATTTATTTATTCTTATTAACTGTTTTTTTATATCCCGGAATTTTATAAAGTGCCCGAGTGAATTGGAGATTTTACAAATTGCCTAGACATTTCACAAAATCCGTGATTTTACACATTGCCTGTAATCATCAGATTTAAGGGATTTTACAAAATCCCTGGTTTTTCAGGTAGTTTGTAAAACTTCGATAATTTTCGTCACTTTCAGGCAATCTGTCAAATTTTCATCATCAGATTCCAGGGAATTTTACAAAATCCCTGGTTTTTTCAGGGATTTTGTAAAGTGCCCAAGTGAATTGGGGATTTTACAAATTGCCTAAAAAAATTTCAGGCATTTTACAAAATCCCTGATTTTACACATTGCCTGTAACATATATAATTCTAGTTGAGCCAATCATAAGCTTAATCGAATATGATAGTCTTGAACGTTCTCACGATTTATATAGAGCAAGCATATTCGTCGGGCGTTACTGAAAACGCATTTAGGAATCTCAGATTGTCGTCAAATTGTGTTAAGTTTATGGGAAACGAAGATGACTGCGCATGCGCACAGACGACAGGGTGCACAGGGAAGAGGGGGTTAATGCCGGTGGCGGAGGGGTGACGGGAGAACGGAGAGAACGGCGGTCGGTGGGGGTGGAATAACTTGGAGGGATTTCAATCGCGCGTCTTCATTATGTCCGATGCATTCGTCGATGCGGCGATAATTCGATTGCAGCCACAGAAGCAGGGAAGAGGCGGAGTTGCTTCTGGGCTCAGAGGATTCCAACGGATGGAGAGAGGAGGGAGGAAGGAGAGGAGGAGGGAGGGAGGGAGGGAGGGAGGAAGAGGAAGAGGATGATGAATGGATGATGAATGTATGGGTATGGAAACATGGGTATGTGAATGGGTAGGAAGTAGGTGCATGGGTAAGTAGGTGGGTAAGTAGGTTGGTAGATAGATAGATAGATGGATGGATGGATGGATGGATGGATGAGATGGATGGATGGATGGATGGATGGATGGATGGATGGATGGATGGATGGATGGATGGATGGATGGATGGATGGATGGATGGATGGATGGATGGATGGATGGATGGATGGAGAGAGGGACAGACGGACGGACGGACGGAGGGAGAGAGAGGCAGAGGCAGAGAGCAGAGCTAGAGAGAGAGAGACATGCAGACAGGCGGACGGACAGACAGAGACAGACAGCGAGAGCGTTGGAGGCACTGAGGCAGAGACGGACATTATATCGGATGGAGACGGATGGATGGAAGGACAAATGAAGGAAGTGAATGAATGACAGGAACGGGATGGGATGAGGGAGTGTTCGGCAGATGAAACGATTTGTCTAAAGACGTGAGGAGTGGCTGTGTTTCCTGGAGCGAGAGCAAAAGCTGATGAGTCGTATTGCAAATCGAGGTGAGTATAGTTGCTCATTAGAGCAGCATCGGAAGTTATAAGAAGAACTCGATCTGACGGTGAATGCATCAAACGAAGGCTGTCTATTATTACATATTGGTCCTCACCTAATTGGAATAATTGTAATCTGAAACAGCGTCTCTTAAAACTCCGAGAGACATCTGAAGATCTTTTGTAAAGAGGATTGTGCTACCTCTTCCTGTATTTTATAAGACATACGCATATGTTGCCTATTATTAATAGTTTATTTTTTATATTTTTATCCCCAGAAACAAATGATCACCCGTGGCTTAAATTTTCTCCGGAAATAAACACATTATCAAGAGCAGATAGAACTTGTGGAGATCTTACATGCGCATGCATAATACTTGCATGCATGCATGCATACATACATACATACATACATACATACATACATACATACATACATACATACATACATACATACATACATGCATACATACATACATGGATGAATAGATGGATGAGTTGATGAATGAATGGATGAATGGTTGGATGAATAGATGGATGAATAAATGGATGGATGGATAGATAGATAGATGAATGCATGTATACATGCACATATACATACATTCATACATACATGCATACATACATATATACATACATACAATACATACATACATACATACATACATACATGTGTACATACATACATACACAAGCCTACAAAGCATCCGAGAAACAATTTTAAGAAAACGGACGATTATATAAAGCGGATTATTATTCTATAAAGCAGAATGAAACAATAATTGTTATGGAAGCACTTGAAGAAGCGAAGCCGGGTTTAGGCCAGGAAGACGAATAATTAACAAAGGGACAAACACAATAATTGATACGATGAGAGAACACATATTTTATACGTAGAAGAATGCTGGAATATGTGGGAGTGAAACCAGACAAGAATAGTGCTCACAGCAGAAATAAGTTGGCTACGAAAAATTGCACAATTTTCGAGATGGCAGAAAATTTAGAAATGTTGGCATACATATATGTATCTTATTTTTATCCCCAAAATTTCCTAAGTTTTTAACTTAAACGGGAAATTTTTAAATTTCTATGCTG
>JACEVL010002748.1:0-12500 GCA_020284085.1 Aporrectodea caliginosa
TTCCGAATTTTATAGCGCCCTTAAAGGGGAACCCTACCAGAGGCGCTCCCAGCCCAGCCCACGGCTAAACAGAAAGACTTAAAGGCGGCAGTGGGCAGGCAAATTGCTGCGAGGCATCAAGCGCAGCTCAAGTGGGAGCCCATTCCAGGTGCTTGAGGGCCCAACAACCGGAAAAGGCTTGGCGCTGCTTGAGACATAAACGGGCCCGGGGGACAAGGAGTCTCTCCTTGGCCGAGGAACGCAGAGCCCGATGGGGGGCTATAGTCAGAGACAGGACGACAGAGGTCAGATAGGTATGATGGAGCACAGCTCAGCAAGGCACCGCCAAACTAAGGCCGCTATCCTGTAAGAGATGTGCTGCAAGAGGCAGGAAGCCAGTGCAGAATATCGCGCATGTAAGCAGAGACTGAAGCGTATTTTTGGAATACGACCAATCAGTCGGGCAGCAGAGCGGAGGACCCGGTCAAGACGGCTTATTAGGCCAGAAGGGAGACCAGCGAGAATTGAACTACAGTTATCGACTCTGCTGCAAATAAAAAAGGCATGGACAAAGAACATAACGGCAGGATCAAGCGAGAGAGAGAGCGGAGCACAACACGCAGCTGGAGGAGCTGGTAGTAAACAGCTTCGCGTAAGCAAGTTAACATGTTGGTGAAAAACTAAGCTCTTGGTCGAGCGTCGCTCCAAGGTCACGTACAGTAAGTGAAAAAAGTGACATGAGGGTAAGTTTCAGCCAACAGTTGCATGTCTACACCGGCCAGCTGTCGGCGACTACCAAGCCAGATAAATTGAGTTTTGGATGGGTTTAAGAGCAGACGGTTCGAGGCCATCCAACCAGAGAGTGACATATGAGCTCTTTTGGCTGTTCTCCACGCCTAATTTTAATATTATTTTTGCTCTTCAAAATGCTGGTCTATCTAATGACGAAATTTAATTAACTGAACATTAGGCTATATATACGTATGTATATATAGCCTATATATGCTGCATTTCAGTCAAGCAGTTACTATGAAATAAAGTAGATGAATTACAATTCAGAGACGTTTCGTGATATAAAGTACCGTATCTCACGTATTTGTTCCGGCTACGTGAACAATAAATAAATCAATCAATCAATCAATATTCGTTTATACATTGAGACAGGTTGACAAGAGCGGAGAAAAGTCGTATAACAGAAAAAAGTCACATTCCATAAGAAGCCAATTTTATAAGAGAGTCTTACTTTACGACGGGCTATAATAGGTTACAATTATTGATAATGTATATGTGCGTGCGATTATTTTACTAGCGCCATGATACAGCCTCTGAAGGCTTTAAAGCATGGCTACCTTAATAGGGTCCAAGGATGGTTCAATTATAAAACATGCTAAATTTGATTTGTCTGATTATTCCCATAAATTATCCAGAAGGACGACCTAACGCAAAAGGAAGCAGGGAATAATAATAATAATAATAATAATAATAATAATAATAATAATAATAATAATAATAATAATAATAATAATAATAGTAATAATAATAATAATAATAATAATAACAATAACAATAACAATAACAATAACATTAATAATCATAATAATAATAATAATAATAATAATAATAATAATAATAATAATAATCATAATCATAATCATAATCATAATAATAATAATAATTATTATTATTATTAATAATTATAATAATAATAAAATAAAAATAATAATAATAATAATAAAGAAATAATAATAATAATTAATAATAAGGACTTTAGGACCAATCAACATCACTGACCTAACCTTTTTATCACATCTTGGCCGCAACCTGGCGCTGTCTACAGGAGACAACCGAGAGACCTGCTTCTTGCTTCAACTTCTCTCTATGACCATCGAACGTTTCAACTCGGCGGCTTTCCGTGGCACTTTAGCGGAGCCATGCAGACCCAGTGGATACGCAACAATGGCGTTCATTTTAGACAACAGTTACTACATGCTCTATAGTTAAATGTAGTTTTTAGTGCTGATGTTCATTGATGGAGAAAATGAATATTGTTATTATAAAAAAATAAAAATAAAATAAAAATAATAATAGTAATAAAACTAATAAATATGATAATAGTAAACGCAAAACTTGTTTCAGAATGTAACCTCGATCTTTGAGGCACTTCTCGTTGTCCCAGCCGCATTTCGGTGAGTCCAGTGGAGCCTCGGTCGTTGCCCCTGGCCAGGTCAGTTCCTGCTTCTGGAACTTTTCCTTCTGTTCCGCTCCCATGTAGGTGTATATAATCTTTGCCTCATCGAACTCTTTCGAATTTATTAAAAACCACACAGGAAGGCGTACGCCATTCTCGTCAAAACGCAGCATCCCAAGGTTCTCTGTTAAGACATAACATTGCAACGTAGAGAACTTAAAGTTTGTTAAAGGCGTATTCATTTGACAAGCTTAAATTTTAATCAATCACTTATTCAGTTTATTCATAATGCGACTTAGCTGACTTCTATTATCTGAGCTACGACTCTGGGTGTATGTTAGCATAAGTTATATATATATATATATATATATATATATATATAGCGCCTTACAATAAAGCGCTTACTTTGCGCTATTCATTGGCTCGCTTCTCATAAACTCCACAGAATGATTTCCCGAGTGAATCGCCAAATACTACGATAGCTACAGTAATCCAGCAACATCGCAGATTTGAATTCTCACAACTTCTGCTGGTATTTCTATTTCAACGAGAATAATATGGCGGGCTGAGTTGGCGCAGCTGCCTCCACCCAAGTAATTTAACTCATTAATTTACTGAATGCGTTCATCGACAGTTACTTGAAAACACAGTGGTCCCTGATTCGATGGATATTTCAGAAATAAATAAAACTATGCGTGGCCAAACACAGTTGTTCTCGAGACTTTGAACGGATGAAGTCTTTGCAGAATATTTCATGAAAATCTGTTGAGAAAACTACATGAGGAAAACTCAGTTTTCCCTTTGTTTCCACGTACGTACGAACATTTGTATGTGTTCGTCAAGACACTTAACCTTCATGACGCAATCTGGGGAAAACTTAATCACCAGAGCGGTTCTTCAAATAAGAACTTTTAACTGGGAAGAGATATTCGAAGTTCTTTTTCTTTTGGCGACTATTTCCCAGTAACAGAGCTCAAGAGGCCCCGCATTAAAAAAAACAAGGATGCACGCTTTACGAGACGTGACCATGTTTTCTAATTTGCCTCAATTCATTAACATTCATTCATTCATATCAGAGATTTATATAGAGCCAATTCAAGATTATCTACTCAGGAGCGCTCCCGACCCAACCCCCAGCAAAAGAGAACAGTCTTGAGGATATGAATAGAACGTGGGCGCAAGGGCTCTAGGCATTAGGTGTAGAGTCACAGGGAGCCCATTCCAGATTACAGGGCCAGCAACGGAAAATGGTACGGCGCTGCATAATAGATGTCCGCAACAGTGGAGGGGGGGGCACACACAGGTGCAATATAAATAGTAAAAAGAATTTAATGTGGTTTAAATACTTGCCATCTACGTTCGTTGGATTTTGCGTAGCTTCAATGGATAGTTCGTGGATCCTCGACAGGAGAAGCTTTCCATTTCTGACGATGTTGTCTGTTTCAGTGGAACCACCCGTGGGAATGTTTCTCATCTTCTTCAACGTATCGTTGACTGTGTAAGCGTATACGCGTAGAGCCATGTACAGGGCACCCGCGGCTCTCAGAGGCATTGTATCCTACACATCACAATCATTTACAATCATTATAATCATCACAATCATTATCGTCTTCCTTAATCTCCTACTTTCTCACATAATCATCATCATCATCATCATCAGCAGCAGCAGCAGCAGCAGCAGCAGCAACAGCAGCAGCAAAACCTTCACCGCTTTCATCGTCCTGATTACCGCTATCGTCGTCTTCATCATAGCCACCACTATCATAATCATCGGAGACCATTAGCGGCGCTACCATGGTTCATTTGACCTGCCTATTTAACTCTTGACCTACCTTATGACCTGCCTACATACTACCTACTGCTGTGTAAAATGCTTTGGAATATTTAATATCTTCTTTACATGTAAAGCATCAACATACATGTCCCATAAGATCACTGGCGCAATTATTACATCTAAACGACTTTTTACGTTTTATCTAGTATGTCAATAGAAGTCAATGTTGTAAACTCTAGAACTGAAATGCTTAAGTATTCTTTGCCGCCGTTGTTTGTTTATTTGTTTGTATGAGCACTTGTTATAGCGCCCCTTCAAGATTTCTACTCAGAGGCGCTCCCGACTACAGCGCGAACACTGAATCGGAGTTTCACGCCGAAGCACATGAGCAATTGCGAGTGAAAGACTTGCCCAGGGTCCCTACGCGGCGGCGGCTTGAGGTCGATTGGAACCCGGCACCTCCGGCTGCAAGGCACCGAACGTACCCCTACACCACCGGGCCCTGCTGAAATGGTACAGTGTCGGAGGCGCGTGCCAAGACAGTTGAATATGGTTCCATTTTAAATGCCTCTCGAAAGCGTTGCACTTAAGCTACCTACTTTGGTCTAAATGTGCCTTTAACTAATCAGAGTGTTTGTTAGTGCACACGCTCCGTATCTAAATTATTCAAGCGGGGCACGATAACCGTTAGCCCTCATGAGTGCTCGTATTGTAAGGCGTAAGGAGTAAGGGTTCGAACTTCCCTCTGAGTGGAGACCTTGAGCAAGTCCTTCCTTCAGCGCCATCAATGTTCTGTCGTATGTTCGGTGCCTTGCAGCCGGAGGGTTGCGGGTTCGAATCCACCTCAAGCCGCCGCGTAGGGACCCTGGGCAAGTCCTTCACTCGCAATATTATTGCTCAGGCGCTTCGGCGTGAAACCCGATTCAGTGTCTGCGCTGTAGTCGGGAGCGCCTCTGAGTAGAAATCTCGAAGTGGGGCGCGTTATAACAAGTGCTCATACATACATATGGTAGTGTGTGCACTTCTGGACTTTGGAACGAGGGCAATATCAAATACAGTTCTGCTGTGTTTTATGCATGCAAGATCACGATTGAATAGAATGGCCTTCAATCGCTTGCGAATGGAGGCATAGCGACGAAGCCTCTATTATTGCATTGTGACAGTAGGCCTACAGGAGGAGAAGAACCTGGCCACACTGCGTTGTAGATCCTAAATGATGTGATGCCGAGTAACGATGACAATGAAATCCACAGAGCAATTGCAACACTGCATGCATATATATATACAGGCCTACAGTGATATTAGCTACGGTACACTTGCGCGGAATAACACCGCTGGATAAGTGAATAGATATCTAAAACGGCTCGTGAGTGCTGGGTGGAGTCGTTAGGATCGATTCATCGGCTCGTCCAGTCCAAAAGGAGATGCTACTGGAGATCAAAAGTAGACACTCGACTTGATCCGGCGTCACTTTGGCGCGCGACTAACGATGGTCTGGGCAGGAAGGGAGATGGCGCCCCGAGTCCGGATCCTGGACTCTCTGCCGAGGCCTTCGCTGACTTCTTCGATCAGAAAGTCTCTGATGTCAGGTCGGCCACCGATGGCGCGCCACCACCGGTGTTGCGTGACATCCAGACGGCTGATCGATTCCTGTCATTCGCGCCCGTAACATCCGATGTCGTATGCCGGATGGTCAGCCAAGCTGTCGACAAATACTCCATGAAGGATCCCATGCCGACGTGGCTGCTCAAGTCATTCATCGATCTCCTCGCTCCTTATATCGCGTCAGTTTTCAACACATCGCTGTCCTCCGGCGCCTTTCCGACGTGTTATAAGGACGCGTACGTCATTCCTCGGCTGAAGAAAGCGACGCTTTCCCCCTGCGAACTCTCCATCTACCGACCGATCTCCAACCTCTCATTCCTGTCGAAGCTTCCCGAGCGCGTCGTTAGCGTCCAGCTAACCGATTACCTGTCATCGGCTGGTCTTCTGCCGGTCCATCAGTCGGCCTACCGGAAGTACCACTCGACCGAGACCGCTCTCTTAAAGGTGGTAACTGACCTCACGGAGGCGATCGAGGCGGATGACCACGCTCTGCTTGGTCTGCTTGACCTCTCGGCCGCCTTCGACACGGTGGACCACGATGTTCTGGTCGAGCGCTTGTCGAGGACGTACGGGATCCGCTCGGCCGCGCTTGACTGGCTTCGCTCCTATCTCTGCGATCGCCGACAGACGGTCCTCTTCGACTGGGTCCTTTCAGCCGTCCCCTCTCTCTCCTGCAGCGTCCCTCAGGGCTCCGTGCTTGGGCCGCTGCTGTTCCTGCTCTACACCGCCGACGTGGGTGAGCTTGCTGCCAGTCTCGGCCTATCATCATATTTCTATGCCGACGACTCTCAGCTCTACACATAGGGACCTCCAGGGCCGATGAGAGGGGGGTCAGATGGGGTTGCTGCCCCGGGGCCCGGTTCTATGGCAGGGGCCCTTGGCAGGGGCCCAGAAATGTCTAAAACTTTGTTCAAACTGATGAAACCTGTGGGTTTTGTCCGAATGCAGTCTAATTGCTTCAATTTAATAGCTAGGTAACGAAGTAAATGAGGTACTAGATCTATTGAATTTCTTTATCAAAATGCAAGCCAATAACGAATGTGACGGTGGAAATGGGACTGAAAAGGTTAGCATTGTTGTTAACGAAAACGATTTAATAACTGTGAAACTTAACAGTCTCAGTTGCTCAGTCAGAGGATTTAGGAGCGAGCACAGTAACAAAAGTTGGTCATCACTCATCAGAATGGTTTCGGACTATAGCTGCTGATGCAGAGTTAACTGATGCAGACAAATTTCGATTTCTGACTTAGCCTAATTCTATACGGTACTCCACCAGAATCGTATGCGTGGCCAGGAACTTTGCATTACGGGATGCGTAATGCAAAGTTCTAGGCCACGTTATAGTTGAATGACTTGAATTTGAAAACACTGCTTATCAGTAGGCCCATTTTGAGATTTATCAGCAGTCGGCCTTAGGATTGATTATTCGTTTTCTGGGAGGCATAAAATTTGTGCTGGATGTATCTTTCTGAATTGAAATTTGAGTTATTGTCAAAATAAATAATACTTTAACTTACAGCTGGATGTAATTTATCACAATAAATAATTGATATCAAATTACCAATATTTGATATTATATTCCATTAAATTGATAAAGAATTAGAAGATGAATTACCATAAGAAATATGGAGCTCAATAAAGGAAAGAAAGATTGGTGAAAGTCATGAGTGCAATTATGCAAACGAGAGACAAAACAATCCTTCAAGGCTTGCATTTTCAATGTCATCAAAAGCGAATGATGCAGCAAATCAAGCTGACAACATCGTTGCTAGTATGGTAGTAGATGTGGAGGCGATCATGGTAGGCTACAGAGCGAGTTGTTTACATAGTCCATGTAGACAATGCAACGCAGCAATTGTCGTATCCTTGCATGCCTCTTGAAATTGGATATCATAATGCGATTGTCATTTAAATATCATGTGTGACATTCACATAATCACATTTTCATATTAAATTTCTGTAAATTTCTTTATAATTAGAGTCATAGATGGACCTTTTAAACCATAAATTGATTTTCACATTTACTTTTACTATTAGTACATTATTCAGGGCTTTTAAAAGAAATTTTTAGAACTGCACAACCCCTGAAAAAGCCATAGTGAATTATTCCAAATCGGATGACAATAAACATGCTAAAACTAGTTTTAACTGCACAAAAATGCTTCTACAGCTGCACAAATTAATTCAGAACTGCCCTTTTTGTGTAGAACTGCACGCTATAAGAAACCTGTTATTATTATTATTACCCTTATTATTATTAATTAAATGTAGTTTGATAGCCTTTTTCATGATTACACCAGACTTGGGCTTAATAATAAAAACGAGGGCCCTGATGGATGTCTGCCCCGGGGCCCGATTTGGCTCTCGACGCCCATGGGGACCTCCATCGACAGTCGAACAGCAGCGGCGACGAATGGAGCTCGGTATTGAGCGGATCGCTGAATGGATGCGGTCCAACAGATTGCGACTCCACCCAGAGAAGACGGACTTTCTGTGGTGCGCGACTAGCAGACGGTGTCTCCATCTCGACACCGACGCGCTGAATGTCTGTGGGGCCCCGATACGGCCCTCGACCTCTGTGCGTGATATCGGCGTCCTGCTGGAGTCTGATCTGTCCATGAGGCGCCACGTCGCGTGGACCGTCGGCTCTTGCTTTCGCCAGCTCCGTCTCATCAGGAGCTGCATCAAGTCCTTACCTTTTGAGGCTGCGAGAGCGGCCGTCGCCGCCTTCGTCGCTTCCAAAGTGGACCGTTGTAACAGCCTGCTGGCCGGCGCGCCTGCGTGTCTCTTGGACGGACTCCAGTCGGTTCTCAATGCCGCGGCGAGGCTTATCTGCAATAGGAGGAAGTACGACCACATCACGCCGCTCCTCCGCGATGTCCTCCATTGGCTGCCTGTTCCGTTCCGCATCGAGTTCAAGCTCTGCCTGCTTGTCTTTAAATCCCTACACGGAGCTGCGCCCGAGTACCTGCGCGATTGCTGCACTGGGACTCATTCCTCCGCGTCCGGGCTCCGGCTCCGATCGCTTGCGAAGATTGATCTCCGTGTGCGGAGGATGAGGACGCGCTTCGGTGATCGTGCTTTCTCGGCCGCCGGTCCTCGATGCTGGAACAGACTTCCTCCTGCTATTCGATTGACCGACTCATTGGACTCTTTTAAATCCATGCTAAAATCACATTTGTTCGCCAGGGCTTATCCCGACTGTTGTTAGTTGTCTTGTAAGGCGCCCTTGTAACGGCATGGCCGTGTTACGGCGCCATATAAATTGTCGTAATTATTATTATTATTATTTATTATTAAAACCCGCCTTTTCGTTTAGGGTTTGTTGTTTAATCCATCCGAGCTCATCCTTGGGGCTTGTACTGTAGACTTGAGAGTTGATGCGCTCAACAAAGCTATTATTTTCGAGTTTGGGGTAGACATTAAGAGGCGCGATGAAGATAAGTCCAACTTTTGCCGTACTCCACTCTTCCGCCGTTGCTTTGATAATCGTTGTTTCGACTGAAACAGGAAAAAAAGGTAGCTTACAGCTTCGATTTAAAATTTCGGGTGTGCAGTGAAATGTGAATTCGTATAGCTGTAGTCTAATCTTAACCTCCAAATTTCTACAGTGCTACTTAGTGACTTATAGGCGCAACGTTCCAACTACAAATGGTTTGAAGCTTCCTTCCCACGGCTACGACAAAGACTACTAAATATATTTCAGAATTTCTTACACCCTACTTAGGCAGAGGCGCACGGAGCTGAAATGCCGCCCGGGGCGACGGCCCAAAATACCGCCCTTGGTAACTTAGTTTTGGATAGGCTATTTTCTTTAACAGATTGCAGTTTTCATGATGGTCGTCGATCTTATAACAATCATAGGCCTACGCCTACAATTTTATTTCTTGAAGTTGATATTATAAATCCACTTTTCAGTGCGTTTTTAGAATATCCGTTTCAGCAATAGTCTACATTTTCAACTTACTGAAATCTATATTACTAGATAATAAAACATTTTATTGCATGAGTTGCGACTGTCGCTGACTCGCCGCTTCAGTTGTGGAGTTAGAAGAAACAAAATATCGGCCCATAGCTGCAGCACCAACTGCTTTTGTTTTTTAGATTTTCTCTGCGCTTCATCCCCAAATTTTCAGTGTTTTTCAAAATTCAACCCCACTTAGTTCAGTCTCTTACTCGTTTTCATTCATAATTAATGAATGAATGAAAATTGCGAGTGTCTGTAGTTGATACGAGTGGGCCGAGAGGAACTAGTAATTAACATTATTATAGTATCTCACAGTAAAACTCTTAAAGTTATTATCTCATTAGTTACAGTTAAACATAATATAGTGCGAACCAAACGGAACCATCAAATGGGAATTAATTAATTAAAGACAGACACCAAATTTTATTTACGAAAAATGAACTATTTAAGATTTAAGAAAAAAATTTATGTCATAATTTCGCGGAAGCAGCGTACAGTAATGGTTGTGTCCGTTATATATAAAAGGCATTCCTCAAAGTAAAAACAGTTATTCTGCTGTACAGTGACGGTGCAAATACAGATTACTGTGCGCAGTAGAAGTTTCATTTTTAATAACAATAAAAATCAAATTAAGCGATACATTTTATTTCCTGGATTATTTGGATTATGGATAATAATATAATAATATCCTATTTAGCAAACATTACAAAGAAACTGCTTCCTTTTCTACAATTTAGTTCTATGTTTAGTGTTTAACGTAGACCTCTCAGTGATGTCGCCCCTAACGGAGGCTTAGGGGCGGCATCGGAAGTCAAGCCGACTTGACCAAAGTGACGGTTTCTTTCTTTCCTTCTTTCTTTTTCTACATTTCTTACTTTCTCTCCTACTTTTTCATTTTTTTTATCAAATATCCAATCTGTTTTTGTTTTTCTTCAACCCGATTTTGCCGCCCCTGCGCAAGTGCCGCCCGGGGCGGTTCGCCCCCCCCTTGCTCCTTCGGTACGCCACTGTACTTAGGCTACTTCATATTGTTTTTGCACAATCTTCCAAGTGTGCAAAGAATTTATTTTGAAATCTATAACTTAAATTCCCTAAGGTACTATCATACTACTATGTCTTAACATCCCACTCATCCCCCTATAGTATGCTCGCTCGTCACGCATACAAAGACTTCACTCGCGCAACCTGTGGATAGCCTACTTTCAGTGTTTCCGTTAACGCCCAAATGGCCGGTTTTTACGTCCTTAAAAAATGTCCAAAACGTCCAAATTCTTCGGGCAAGGCGTAAGGAAAATTCCAGTGGTGAGCTGAATACGTCCAGATGTTTATCATCGGACGTATACACACCAAGCACTAAGGCTAATTAGATATTAGTTCGTCATTATGTGGACTGGTCTGCAGGTTGAAGCTGGGTGCCTCTGTTTACGACATACGATGGCCTATTTTGATAGCTAACGGGATACGATTGCACGGCGCCCACCGACCGTTCAGCGATGGTCAACGCGATTATGTTCTCACTGACACTGACATCCTCAAGTTAGTGGAGTAATCTTGGTAGTGTACTAGTCCATAGACTTCTAAATACATTGCTAATGTATTTAGAAGTCTATGACTAGTCCAAGATCTTTCCACCTACTCTGTATTACATCGCCCTGGTCCTGGCCGTGTCAGCTTTCATGCCTGTCAGCCGCTGGACCGCAGCACCAAACTAATTTCACTGACTCACTCGACCGTTTCTTCTCACTAGTTCATTTTCTAGAGAGCGGCTGACGCAACAATAGGAAGAATGTGGAAGTTCGTCGTGGGTTCAGGCGCAACACGTGGAAGTAATACCACCGAGGAGCGACATATAAACGTTAAGAAAGATATTGTTGCGCCAAATAATTATTATAAACGATTTGCTATGTAGCGTCGTAAAAGCAAATACGGCCACTAAAGTAGGCTACCATCGGCAAAAATCGTGCTGAAATACAACAGCAACTGGGATAAGACGTAGGCCTATTCTTGGCTCACGCATAAAGATGGGCGGATGTTTTGCAAAGTCTGCTCTGCGGCCAATAAAGACAACAGCTTCGCTAAGGAGGGTGCAGGTAACTAGGTCTACTGCATTGTACTTTTCTTGTGGATTATGAAGTTTGAACCAATTGCTTTGGGCCTTTAGCGGGCGGTCCTTCAAATGACTCATTCGATTTTATGACTGCTGTTCGACATTGGAGATCCAACAACTGGCATAAGCACCGTATAGTCTGGCTTCTGGTTTCTCCTCTCATCTATCGGATTTCGACATGGCTTTTCCAGTTAAATATGAGTTTTGATTTCGAGTTCACTCTAAGCGTCCATCGAATGATGTCTTGGACAGTATATAACTGCGTTACAGAAGTCATTGCAAAAGAACGTTTTCATGTCTTACACAGGACGCAACACATTCGTACAATGTCTTCGAAAACTAATATCCAGGATTGTGACCTGATTACGGTTTGGATACGGTAGTAGTAGTAGTTTCACGTTAACGACACTGTGTGATAACAAAGATCATTAGCGTCGCCCTCCTCTTTATCCAGGCTTCGACTGGCACTGTCACAGTCTGTCAGAGTACAAACAGTGGCGGAGTTTTGGATATGGTGCGCAATCGTTGGGGCCTTGTGCATTGGGCAAGTAGATGCTATAGAAGTTCCTAATTGCAATAACAAAATCAACGGCGTTAGTTTACAGTAGCCAGTCTTATAGATATAATCTAGTTCTATTCCTTGTCGAGTGACGGTTACTCTTGCTGGACCGATGTTTTGCTCAAGGCTGAAAACTTTCTTTCGTCTTGGAGTCAATGGTTTTTCACATTGATCGATTGTGTGGTCGACACTTACCAATGGTGAGATCAAAACCGATGAACGCGTATTCGCCGTTGTACATTCCATTCCTTTGAGCCAGAATGAGAATCCGACCAGCGTGAAGTTTGCTCATTGCGAAGAAGATGACTAAGAACAGAACAT
>JACEVL010002749.1:0-16987 GCA_020284085.1 Aporrectodea caliginosa
CCTTCCCCTACAAATTCTGGCTCAGATTTTGGCCAGTGTGTTATCCACTTCGGTCCGTTGCTTGAAAACTGTTCTGTTTCCTCGGAGTGCTCACACTGGAAGCGCATCTGAATATTCATTACTGCTAGAGGCGCTTTATAAATGCCCAGATACAATACAATACAATATTTACATGCCTGACACCTTTAGATCTTGACCAGGAACCACTTTCACTCCGCCTATCGATTATGTTTTGACTTAGCGCCTGTGAATAACCTTCGCTTTTGGGCGCTCTAGCAATTCCGACTACGATTACGATTAGAAAGAGAAGTTAATCCATGTAGGTTTAATTGTCGATATCAACATAAGAAAATAATATGTAATAGTTTAATTTAGTTGATTAAATCAACAAAAGACTCTAATTATAGTAACCGATTACTCGACAAATTCCCATTTCTACATTATTACCGTTACGCTAGTCGTAGAAATTTGATGAAAATAGTTTGACTCGCTTTTCCCATCCTATGAACATTCCATTTTAAAATCGTAAAGAAATTCGATAACATGAAAAATCACCAAGGACAATAAGTTGTGCGCTGTATCGTTCTGGTTGTTTTGGTGTCTTGTCCACAACACAAGTGTAGATTCCTGCGTGATCCAGTCGAATTGAGTTGGTATTAAACGTAGCAGATCCATCTTCATCAACATCGAAGTCAAAATGTGAATTTCTTATCTTTGTCTCGTTCTTCTTCCAGTTCGTCCAAATCGATCTTCTGTCATGAATGAATGGTATCTGAATCGTCCATTCGCTGATTTTGGAAATGTTGCCCGGTTTACATTTCATTCCAACTCGTTGACCGACAGTAACAGCCAAATTCCATGAAAGATCAGGCAACTTAATACTTCCTGAAAAATCTGAAAATATGACAAAATGTGATAAAGCTTCTGGGCGATGGTGGGCAATGCTGTGCATTAGACTATTTTATTTATGGTCTACTGTAAGAATTATAATATCCAATTATACGGCAAATAATGAGATGGTTGAAAGCCAGATGTACATTTGGCCTATATCTGCATCCATATTTGCCTGTCACCGAAAATTTCTAAAAATCCTAAATATTATTGTAAACTCATAAAATCGTTAAGATAATGATGGTTTCTTCTTTAGATATACTTTACTTACCAACTATAAAAAATACTTGGAAAAGAGCAACGAAAGCCTTCGTCTTCCTAAAACAAAACATTTTTCTTGGTGTTCAATACACCCTAACATTACCGAAGTCTGAATTAGAAACGGGAAGTGTTTTGGTATATGCTGTCTAAAAACACATGGGAAGGGAAGTTTTTGGTATATTTTATCCTCATGGGCAAGAGTATGAAAGCGAGTATGTGTAGGCCAAATAGTAATTATATAGTCATAATAAAATCATGATAGCCTGAGAAACTACAATGCACATGATATGCAATTATGTCGAATTATAGACCGAGAATACAGAAACAAATGTAATATTAGGCTCGTCGCCAGTTTGGGTCTCTATTTTAGGAGACAAATGCGGGTCGATTTGTTAACAGTTAGAAAAATGTGTGGCACCCTTCGTGATTCCTATTTTAAGTCAGGAAGCATGAAGGCTATCATGATTTTATTATGTAGACTTGAGCTGGCAAAGCCTAACGACTTGTTGCTAGAATAAGCCTTTTCTTTCTTGACCTTTTACATAGACGGTCCAAGCATCTGACGCGCGATCGATCTATTGTAATTGCAATTGCAGTCTGACAGTAGAAAGGGCCACTTCAAGAATAAACTCATCAATGGCGCTCCCGACCCGAACCAGGGAAATCACTGTAGAATAATATAGACTTGAGGCGTTTGTGAAACTGGAGAAGGGACAATCTAAGGAGCTCAAACCGCAGCTCTTGAGGAAGCTGATTCCAGCTGGTGGGTCCAACATAGGAAAACCTGCCGAACTGAGCTGTAGCAGAAGGCCTACTCATACGAAGGGATGGTCAGAAGTCCATCTTTCAGCTGTTGCGCCTTCTATGTCTTATATTAGACGTAAAAGAGGTGCAAGTCGTTCGGTAACCAATGGATGGCTGCTAACGTGGCGCATGCCTGGAGTTAACTTAGCATATCACAGAAGTTTAATTCTGTCTGTGCACTCTGTGGTTTACATGTTGCTCACTCTTATGCCACTTCACGCATTCCTGGCAAGGACCTAGATTTAAACATGCATAATTATGAACGCATTCTGAAAGCCATCCATTGTAAGATGCGCCATGTAAACTTGTTAGGCTAATCCAGTTCAGGTCATAAGGTATGAGAAGCAAGAGCTACAAAATGTTGATTGAAACAGTATAACACTGATAGGATATAAAGATATCTGGCATTAATAAGTAAGCAATAACACGTTACTTCAATTTTGAGGGAAAAGACAATACGCAACTGCAATAGACGAGCAGCAGAATTTATTATGCACTGCAAATATCAAAGACTATGGGAACGTGTTTTTCAGAACAGTGACATTTAGTTGAGATGAGCGTCTATGTTGAATAGATTAATAAATATTCGCGTTTAAATGTTTGACTGACAGAAGAATTGTATACAGATTGAGCATTATAACTCCGGACATGCGACCAGGAGGACTCTGTTTCGAAAACTTTTGGAAACCAGAGAGAGGAAATGCATCCTCCAGAAACAACTGGCCAATATAATTATCCAACATACATTGTAAGTCTAAAGATACAAAGCAAACACGACGTTGAACAACATTTTTATTATTACTTTTAAAAATCGACTCATACTTTCGAAAAAGTAGGGACCTAAACTGATAGTGAGCCTAATATGAAATTTTTGTTTCTGTATTCTCGATCTACATAATTGCATGTCATTTGCATTAGCGTTTGTAAGGCTAGCATGTTTTAATTATTACTATTTACGATTTCGCCTGCACATACTCGCTTTCACCCTCTTCGCCACGAGGCTAACATATACCAAAAACTTCCCTCCTATGTGTTCTAAAACAGCATAAACCAAAACACCTTCCATTTTCAAAGTAAATATTCGGTTTTGTTCGAATGCATAGACAACAAGCCATGCTTTGCTTCAGGAGGATGAGGGCCTTCATTGCTCTCTTCCAATTATTTCTTTTAGTTGGTAAGCACAGTAGATATAAACAAGAAACTATGATGATTGATGATTTTATCAATTTACAGCAATATTTTAGATTCTTTATATTTCGGACAAAAACGAAGCAAAATGTGGATGCAGGTATAACCTGGTATGTGCATATCTGGTTTTCAACCATCTCATTGTTATGTTCATATAATTAGATATTATAATTCCTACAATAGGTCAGAAACAAAATAGTCTAATGCACACCATCTCCATGAAGTATTATCACATTTATTATCATATTTTCAGAATCTTCAGGAAGTATTAAGTTTCCTGATCTTCCATGGAATTTGGCTGTTACTGTCGGTCAAAGATTTCTAATGAAATGTAAACCAGATAACTTTTCCAGAGTCAATGAGTGGACGATTCAGAGACCATTAAGTCATGACAAGAGATCGATTTGGACAAATTGGAAGGGCGAGACAAAGATCAGAAATGCAACGTTTGACTTCGATGTTGATGAAGATGGATCTGTTACGCTTAACTCCAACTCAGCTCAACTGGATGACGCAGGAATCTACACTTGTGTTATGGACAAAACACCAAAACAACCAGAACGATACAGCGCACAACTCATTGTCTTTGGTAAATTCTTATGTAATCCAATTTATCTTTTAAATTTGTCCTTCTTTATGTTTTATTTGAGACTAGTGGAACTTGTTTTTTCCATAACCATTTTCGAAACCAAAGTTTTGTTTTTTCGACTACGATTGTGCGTGTCTTTGTCAACGCAGGTTTTTCCAGTCATAAGTTGTTTGACCATTGAAATGACTCTCTGGCATTCGTGTCGGTCTCTTCAGCATGACCAATTGACCATGGCATACATAGCCTAATTCAAATCCTCTTACGAATTTCGCGTTATTGTTCCTTACTTTTCCTATTTGGTGTAAGTGCAATTACTTCAAAATGATAAGCGATCAATTAATTGTACAATCGATGTCCTCAATGCAAGAGATCTAAGCAATAAAAGACTCCCCAGGTCATCCAGACGATCGCTAAACCCCGAATATCATGTACTACGCGGTTAGACGAATAATATTACTTAATAAGCTTCTCGTAATGACTAAATACGATTCTGAAATCCCAAACAAAAAGAATATGTTTTCAATTTTTGAACCCATAGTATAATTGTGCAAGAGTGTAACAGAATCTTGTCACTGTGATAGATAATGCTATTTTCACCGGTGTTTTATATAAGAGATGTCTATTAGAGTCAACATTGGTTGCAGAATCCTTATGTTCATTTATTTATTGATTCATATTATAAGAGTGTGATGTATGTTTCTTTTAAATGAAAAATTTAATGCATGTATTCATTTACGGAATCAATAAGGATTAATTTATTCAATACGACTAATTTCTGCAGTTGCTGCAATTTGAGTTGATCTAACCTCGGTTTCTCTGGTAAGTATATGATCATTACAACCTTGTTGGTTGTTAGATCCAGATAACAAATCATTGTTCAATTAATCACACTGAAACGTTTGTGAACTGTATAAATTATTTGACGGTCTTTCACTATTGTACACAAACGATGACTTTCTTTGACCGCGTTGGTGAAGCTCCACCTCTAATCTGACATGAGTTTATCCAATACTCCATCATGATCAACTTTCCAATAACTGCGATCGTGTTTGAGAGAGTCTTACGAAATTCTTACTAAACTACAAATTACTCCAGTGTGAGCCCGTTTATATTATTCATGAAGTGAAGTTTACTTGTAAAGTTTGGGATTTCAATTCAGCCGGTTATATCTGCTACATGTAACATTTTGTATTTCAATTACATATGTTGTAGACGTGTCCAGAAAAATGATACAATGCAGAAACCAGCTATTCCATATTTTTCCATTATTATACTCATATATAATTGTCTATAAATATTTCTTACAGAATTTTAAAATGTAATTCTCAAGTCCCTCACAGCCCCGAACAAAATGTAATCCTCAAGTCCCTCACAGCCCCCGAACATACCCTACTTAAATTCCCAGGATTGAAGGCGCCCATGTTCGGGTCTTGGAACTTGGGCCTATTGTCGGTTTACTCATTTTATTACAAAAGAATTAACAAAGAGTCTGATCTGGATGAACGTTTTGTTATTTGTTTGTGTCGATGAGAGCTACATCTTGGCAAAACATAGGCACTAAATTCGGGGTCATTCGAGGTCATTTCACAGTCAGAGAAAGCGAAATATCTAAGAAAATCAAAGAAAAATTATCAGAACTTGGCTAATAATTGTTTGAAATTGGTTAACTCTTTATTGTGCTTCTCGTCTTGATAAGTGCTACCTGTGATGAGAAACAAGGCTACTATATTTTTGACGATCGAAGGTTATTTCAAGGACAATAGGTTCAATTTCAGAGAAAAATCAGAGTAAATGGCCATTACAATGTGCTATTTAAAAACTGTTCGAGTGCAATGCTCCTTATATGACCAAGGATTTGGCTCTCATATGAATTTTTTCCAGATGGATCTGCAATTTTTCGCACGATGATTACAAAACACAGAAGCCTGTAAAAACCAGTAAAATGGAAATACCTGGAAATCGTGCCAAGGGATTTCTGTGATTTTGTCTTCATATGACCAAGACCGACTTTCTGAGCATAAGTGCATTCGAAAAATTCTATATTGTTAAAGAGCTACTAATGACAAGTCTCGTAGCCAGTCAAAACATTAGTGAGATATAACATAAAATCAAGTTTACAGAAACCAGTTACTAAAGGGGTCAACTATTTTGGCTACTTAAACTTTATGAATTCCACCGAGAGGCTATTTAAATGCAACTATCAACTTCACATGTTCTCAATAACAGCAATCATAACATAGTATTATAATAATAACATGCATCAATGGGTAGTGTTACTCCGGTACTTAGCCCTCAATAGGGCCTACTTGAAATCCTGAAGTTACCTCTTAATCGTAGCTACATTAAAGAACATTGAAATGCTTATCAGTTTATGTCCAGCAAATATAAAGTGAGTTTTTACATTAGTCTGCAACGTTTTGAGAGCATCCAGTGGACCGACCTCATTTTGTTAGCCAACGTCGTCCAGACAAAGCGAAACTATCACATCTCCATAATCTAATTGCAAAGCCCTGCTTGTAATACGGCAAACATAGTTGACCACTCGTAATTGCAAAGCCATAGGCCTACGTTGAACAATGAACAGGGCCTACATTGAGCAGGACCTTTTTCTGCTATCTTCTGCAGGCTGTTCATATGGACAGCCGGCCCACAGGCTCGTGGTTGATAATTGGCTGGTTTCATTTTGCCCCTTAACTGAAAGATCCTATAATTTAGAGCAGCGCTGATTTATATTACACTTCATGTTCATGGTTTTTGGAGTGCATTGTAGTTATAATTACGAAAAATGCTTAGAGTTGATAAAGATGCATGTATACAAATAGAGTCCTTCGCCAGGAAATGAAGCTCATGCGGAAGGAAGAATCCATTCTAGGTAGAGGTCCCAGTCACAGGAAGAAGGTACACGTAAAGAGAAATATAGCCGTATTCCAAATGAATCGAAAAAGTAACTAAATTTTGTCGCTTGGATTCTAACCCGTTCTATTAGAATCCAACTGGTGTCTTCTTTGTATAAGTTTTCACGAAACCAAATAGATTTAATAGAGAAAAGTTTTATATAGACCTCTATAAACATTTAATTTTTGGAATTGTCTGCTGTGTGCAATTAGCCTATACTGACTGTACACACTTAAAAATTTAGAGATATATAATTGGTGCTTGGGTTTTGCAAACATTTGTTAATGCTACATAACGCGATGACTTAAAATTCTTTTACAGCTTAAATATTCAAACTACAAATCATGCGCCAAAGATCCGTGTTGCTCCTGAATACTGTCCTCTTGATTTTCTATGCTGTTTCTGCATTAATTTTCGCTTTAAATATCAATTATCATATGCAAATACGACCGATGAGCCTGGCTCAATGTGATATCATAGAGAGCAAAACCCTAGAATAACAAGCGCTGCTTAAAATCGAACACCATTAATAAACCTTTTAGAAATCAACGGTCAGGAGAGTATAGCTTACAATTGCAATCAGCCTAGTCATAAGTGTGCTTCTTAATATTTTGTAAGCTTTTAGAACGGATATAAAATGAAAGAACTGATAATGTTTGAAATTAGTTATTATTAAAAATGATATTTTAAAGAATTATTTTTATTTATTATTATTTATGAATTATTTTTATGAATTATCGCAGTGCTAAGCTTATAAAATTTTGCTTTGTCTAGAATCAGATCCACAATGCATCACCAATATATCTTTAGTAAACGGGAGCATCAAGGAATTAGATTATGTTGCATTCGGATGCGCAGTGAATTTCTCGGGACACTGGACTCCATCTATGCAATGGTCAAAAGATGGAAATGGTCTCAACGAAGCACATTCGGTTGCAAATATCAATATTTCTCAGGATGTGCAACAATTAACGTCAGTCACCAATTTACAAGTCACGGCAGAAGACAATGATGCGCTGGTAACTTGTAAAACATTGTTCATTCAAACGACAGAAAATGTCAACAAAACCAGTGCCACAAATGTACCAGAATATGTGTTTTACTGGAATACAACAGTAGACGTACTCTGTAAGTGTACTTTTCTCTCGTGTTAACATTTATTTTCTGATTAAATACCTCTTTGGTATAATTACCCTTTGAAGCAACATCTGCTAATTTGGGTGACGTTAGTCTGTTACTTCTAAAACTCGCCTTGTAACGTAGAGAGTAAGATTTCGAACCTTCTCTGAACGTTTTACTGTGCAGAGCCCTTGAGCAAGAGCGTCGCCGACAATTGCTCAGCGCCATCGATTAATCCTTGGTCGGTAGACAGCAATGCTTAATTAATGCTGAATAGTTACAATGAATTCTGATGGATTTGTATTCCTGTATAATGTGACTTATGTAATCAAGCAGTAAGCATCTTTTATTTTTAGCCTTGTAAAACATCTATTTATTAGGCACAAAACATTGGAAGTCTATGTTATCCATTAAGATATGTGGTTTGTGACACAGACACCGGGATAGCTTTTAGAATGGCGTATGAGTTTGACTCCTTCAGCCTTATTTACCGTAAATTCTCATATATTCAGCTCAGGCATTAGAATTTGAAGACTTCCATATACTTTTGATTTCTTCTAGATGCAATCTTTCTAGAGAAATCAATCCTTGTTGTCAAGCATATAGCCTAGTGTAGTTCTGTAATAAGAAATGCAACTAAGCGAATGTATACCACACTAAGTAGGCCTAATTAATGTATAGCCTGTTGTAAAGATTTGTCTGGTTCTCAAGTATTCACTAGACCTTCCCTAACATCACAATTTTAAATTTACTCTATAATTACTTATCCTGTTTTTCAGAGTTTAGTTTCGCATACTACTTGCAGCTGTTATTAGTCCATATGTTTTTTCCGCATTTCAGTTGGACCGAGGAATGTCACAATTACACCCAAGAAGGATATTTACCGAGAGAATGACGTTGTAAGCTGTACGGCTGTTGGAAAACCAAGTCCCTCGTACACCTGGAGAAATGTAAGGACACAAGAGACAATCGCAGATGGACCTCAATTAGCTTTGAATGAGGTTGGATTGGAAGCCAATGGACGATACATCATCGAATGCATTGCTCAAAACAACGTGGCCGATCAAATCAAACGGTCTTCAGCTACGATCGATATCATAATCGCAGGTAACGCTGTGCTGATGGTTAACTGCGAACAATAACAACTCTTTAATGTTAACGATAACAATAGGCCTAGTATCGATATTTATGGGTGGAATCAATTGCAGAGCCGCCAAGAAACATGCCACTCGTTCAGTATAAATTCACTTAAAATTATATATTATATTTTAGGATCTTCGAAGTTTTTGTTTGGTTTAATGGGAGTTGCTGGGGAGGAATGGTTCTTCCAGTGGTGGCTTTCGTCGTCCTGAGATATATCAGTGAGTGACAATATATTCTGCTTCAAAAAAAATTTCAAAATAATTTTCTGAATGCCTAGCGTTAAAAATAGGCAGTTGTAATAAAGAGTTTCAAGCAAAATAGAACCCAAAGCTACGTCAACTTCTAGTTGCTACTATGAGTGCTTCTGAATCTTGTTACCTGATGGTAAACTGTTCGAATGATGAGTTCATTTGCTAGTCGGATTTTACTCGCAAAGACTCTTTGTGGGTCTGTGATATAAGAGGAAAACTGACAAGAGATTCTTTGCCACAGATAATGTGTTACTAAGCTCTTGACCGTCCGACTCTGAAGGCTCGCGGGTGAGGCACGTGGAAATACCTGGACTCGTTATTAGTTAAACCAAAATCATGGCCGCGACCACGCAGCGACGAACGTAGACTAGGTGTGAATAAAATCAGGGAAAAAACGAGTAATTCCATGCAAATGACTCCATGAACATAACACAAGGGTATTCGTAGGGAATATATCCCCAAATACAGCATACCTTTTTGCGATCGCTTGGCATAAATTTAAAAAATATAAATTTTGAACTCAAATGTGCCGCCAGCGAGATCTCGATACTCTTATTTCTATCAAATACCTTTGCTCTCTTAACGTATCTTATAATATCACGTCATATCTTATTTGTAGCCAAGACTCTTTCTAATATAAGCATAGGCTACTAACACACGTATTCCGGAATCTTTGTATTAGAGAGATCCAGAACCCAATCGAATGTGACTACTGAAGATCCTCAGAAGGTATCGTCAGATTACGAATCAATTAACGAAACAGAAATTGACGCACAACCATCAACGGCTGCGACAGCGGACGCGGCTGCTCCCAATGAAGACGTTTCCGAAGGTTACAGCGCACTAGCGAAAAGACCAGTACCTGTTCACGAACCATCTCTTTACTGTTCACTTGATTTCAGTAGCAGCCATGATGTAATCCCCCAAGAAGAGGTTTCAGAGACGACACCAACATATCTCAGTCTATGCTAACATTGTGCAACATTAAAGTGTAGCAAGTAATCGTCTATTGAAGAATAACATTAGACATAAATACTGTTGTATCATACAATACAACAGAGTTTAAATTTGACTATCCAATTTCAGGTACGTTTTGAAAGTGGGCATGGAAGTATAGGCACAGTTCACTGGACCTATATTTTCCTGCAAACTAGCCTTGGTCTGTGGTGTATGATCTGATGGCACTGCCAACGTATGCTGGCTTTAAAATATGTGATAAATATTCGAGATACATATTTCGTAATGAATTTATAGAAAACAAGATAGTTTGTATTTCTTTTCAAAGAATTGATGAAATCATGCAGTTTGGCCTATAGGTCCTACAGTTGTACAGCACTATACGTTTTTCTTCTTTGTTTCTCCTCTGTCAGGCCAAGGCCAACGATGAGTCCTCAACTTGTCGTCTCCAGAGTTCTGTATCCTTGATTTTTTCCTTTGCTTCTGCAATGTTCATCTTCATTCTCTCCAGATCCTCTCGTATATTATCCATCCATGTCTTTTGTTGTCTTCCTCTACTCCTAGTTCCCTCCACATATCCGTGTAAAACCATCGATGGTAATCTGTCATTGCCCATTCTCATCACATGTCCCAGCCACTTTAGCCTTTTATTCCTTATTTATACGTTTGCTAGTGCTTTTCAATAAAGAAAAATACTGACTTACTTACTTCCATATAGCCATGTCAAGCCTCCCGACACAGACTTCACTACGTCTCACCGGATGTCTAGCCACTGCACCACTGGCTTCCATACCCTTACTCATGAGGTTTTTCCTGGCTTGAGGGTGGGGCTTCCCGAACCGCCAAATAGGTCCTGACCATGTCCTGTACATAATAATGAGGGGTCGATCGGATCGGGCAAACGTCTTCGTTAATTTTGTCTCATCGGTGACTGATTTTTTAGGCTTAGGCCTATCAAGCCGTTCTATCACAAATTATAATGCACCACTTTGGCCTAAAGTTTTGTCAATATTATTGTATTGTGTACATTAGAGTTCGTTACTTACTCTAAATAATCGTTTTGCCCTTCTCCGAAACTACTGGGTTGTCTGATTATATATATCGTTGCAAATTTTATTTATTCTAGTTCTCGTTTCGATGTTTGTTTCTTTTTCATGATGCTCGCTTTCAGTGGAGGACAAATAATTTTTTTTGCTTTCATGCACATTGATGGATTACTTTCTAGATCTTTTTTATGAAAAATGGCCACTCAACACTTATCGAAATATATGTACCTAAATCGAAACTACACCATGAAAACGTGGTGGCCCAATGTAGTTATTAACTTAGCCTAAGCAATTCTCAGCATTTCAATGTTTGTGCTTTCAATGTTTGTGCATTCAATGTTTGTGCTTTCAATGTTTGTGCTTTCAATGTTTGTGCTTTCAATGTTTGTGCTTTAGTAAACAGAAGCACTAAATTCTAAGCATAAGTATAAGTCTACATTGTGATTGTACTGTGGAAATGGGACTAATAAATTTCTTGATTTTAACTGCATAATTTTAAGCTTATCATAAGTTCATTTTAAAAAGAAATTATGTTGAAACGGTGAATAAGCTGTTCTTCCTGTTCATGGCTTTTGTGGGGCGATGAGAAATTTAAGAAATTTACATTACATTACATTATTTTTTAGCTTATTCGGTCGTTAAAAGTTCTGTCTTAAGCCCACCTAGTGTCGTCAATTGAGCAATCCTGATTTCTGTGCGCATAGTTTGTTGATCCTGAACCCCTTTGATGCAGTGGTAAAAGCCGGCGTCTGTGAACTAAGATCTGTTTTTGAACAGATGAAACTCTCCTAATAAAAAACCGGATTCCAAAGTCAGAATTCTGTATCCGTTGAAGAGTAGTTCAGTCTGTGTATTACCAATCGATTGAAATTTCTGGATCTGTACATAGTTTTATTTGAATGCAACCACGATTACCACTACGATAAAAAGTTAAACATTTTGAATTTTCATTGCTTTTACAAGACATGCGCCGATTACATGTAGAAAGAGTTTAAGATTTTCATAGAGCTAAACCTATTTCCCAGCAACGTATCCAATACCACATAATTGGTCAAAACGACCGTCTTCACCGCCAATGTTGGCATCCAGGCATGCATGGTTCTATATATATAATTAAATAACATTACAATCCCTACATGTTACGCGAAATTTTGCTAATGTTTCATTTCCAAAGTTGCTTTAATCAAACACCGAGATTCGACAAAGTTCTCGTTTATATAATGTTCGCCTTCAAGAGGTCTCTGCATGCGCAGTCTTAAGGTTCCATCATATTTTGGATGACCTGTGAAATATTACAACTGTGAACTTCAAATGATGCAGTGAGAATGTGTGATTTGAACTCTAATCACATTGATAAGAGTCGGAAGTTTCATCAGTCCCACTTAAATGTTCTGACGACGCGTAGATCATTTTCTCTGTGAAAGTGGCGGAGGTTTATTTGTGTGGTCGATGCTGGCGTATTCCAGCACGAAAACCCCGGGAGGAAATAAATGTCTTTAAAAGAACGAGAGACCAAAGAGGAAAAACTAGTCATTAGTTTAGCCCTTAATGAGGGGGAAGGTCATTCCAAGTAGAGGGACCAACCACAGCGAATGCTCGGCGTTGAGCCAAGGCAGTCCTAGTCCTAGGAACAAAAAGATCAAGCCAATCAGCAGAGCGCAAGGAACGAGATGAGGTCGCAGATAACGGTTTTCATAAATAGTCAGAAAGATACTTTGGAGCACTGCTCAGCCGCGCCTTGGAGATGAGAAAGAGGACCTTATAATGGATGCGCGCAGTGGTAGGAAGCCAATGCAAGACATCAAGCATATATGTAGAGATATGCGAAAAGGGAGGGAGTCGGGCTATGAGCCTAGCTGAAGCATTTAAGACCGATTGAAGGGGAAAGACGCTGTTTCGTGAGACCCATAAGAAGTGAGTTGCAGTAGTCGAGTCGGGAACAGATAAGCGCATGCACTATGGTGGTAAAGACAGAGAAAGAGACCGATCGTCTGATGGCTCTGAGACGCCTAAGTTGAAAGAAGCAGGAGCGAATCAGGTTAGATATGTGCTCCGTGAATGTGAGGGAGGAGTCAAGCGCGACATCCAGGTCACGTACACTAGAAGAGTATGTGTAGGCAGGGAAGTTCTCAGTCAGCAATTGAAAGTAAGTTTGGAAAGCTGTTGTCTAGTCCCAAACCAGATCAACTGAGTCTTTGTTGCATTTAGGCAGAGTCGGTTAGTCGACATCTAATAGTGAAGATCAGAAGCAAGACAATCAATAGACCGGACTAGTGATAGTTGATCAGATGATGGACCATGAACGAAAGCCTGGGTATCATCTGCATAAAGATGGCCATTTGCCCTGTGTTTAGAAAACGCAGGGCAAATGTACAGTGTAAAGTAATATACAGTGTAAAGTAATGTACAGTGTAAAGTAATGTACAGTGTAAAGTAATGTACAGTGTAAAGTAATGTACAGTGTAAAGCTGCGAAATTCATCAGGGCCTTGGAAGAGCTGCGTCAGGGACACCAGTTTCTTTAATGTCGCAATATCGAGTCAAGTCCGCAATAACCGGTTCTTTGATCCGTGTCGGTCCCAGGTAAAAAATCTGGAGAGGTCAATCCGAGGAGACAGTATGATGCCACGGTGCACATCTTCGATGATGGTAGCCATGGATGGGGTAGTGCAGGAATAGAACCAGAATTATAGGATGGATTGAACGATTGATGGTTAATCTTAAGTATTATTTAGGCATTGTTTAGTCCTATGTAAAATGCCGTTGGAGAGAGAGCAAGTGGATGAGCGGTCACATTGAAAGACAATAAAGTGAATGCGAGATGAAAGCGGGATTGCCGAAGAAATGACTCAAGTCTACGGTTTTAGTTATGTATTTCAAGGTGATATATTTAATTTTATGTCTATTGTTGCATCTGATCTGTGATCTGCATTGTTAGAATGATATCCACTGAACTTAACAACAGCATCAATTCAGCCTAATTGACTTCTTGTTACTGGATATTTTTATGACAAACTGTCTACCATGTTTGTTTCACACAAAGATATCCGCATCCCAAGAGTTAAAAGTAAAGATGTTGATGGGACAAAGTGGCTATAGCTTTTTACACGGTTAATGGATATCAAATTATTGAAGTTGTTTATGCCATGATAATTGAAGAGCATTCTAACTAATATTAGTCTATATTATGCATATTGTACAACACCATTGCATATTGTAACATCACAAGTTCTCGTTTTAATGTATTTTTGTTTGTCATGCCACTTGCTCTCATTAAGACGAACATGATTTCACTTTCAGGCACATTGATGGATTACTTTCTATTTCTTTCTCATTGCAAAATTCCCACAGGGTTGCCAGATCGTCGCGAAAAGCGCAACTTGGGCTACTTTTAAATGCGCTTGCGGATGAAAATTCCGTCCTGGCAACCCTGCAAGTTGTTCTCAGTCAACACTAAGCTCTCTTGAAATAATATTATAATTATGGTCCTAATTAGAAGCTACACCATGAAAACAATGTGGCTAACTTAGTTATTAACTTAAACAATTATGAACATTTCAATATTTGTACTCCACTAAACGGAAGCACTAAATTCTAAGTCTGTGTACAAGACCTTGTGGTTGCACCGTGGAAATCGGACTAACCTCTTGACTAAACTGCATGATTTAAAGGCTATCTTAAGCTCATTTTTAACCAGAAACTGTGGCTTTTGTGGGGCGATGAGAAATTTAAGAAATTTACATTACATTACATTAGTGTTAGCTTATTGGGTCATTAAAAGTTCTATCTTAATATTAAGCCTACCGAGTATCGTCAGTTGAGCAATGTTGGTTTCTGTGCGCAGACTCTGTTGATCCAGAATCCTTTTGATGCAGTGATAGGCGCCGGCGTCTCTCAACTCTGATCTGTTCTTCCCCAAATTAAATTCTCCCACTGCGTCGCTCCTAATAAAAAATCCGGATTCCCAAATGGGAATTCTGTATCCATTGAACAATGGTTCAGTCTGTGTGTTACCAATCGACTGAAATTTCCATTCAGCGGTGGATACGTACATAGTTTTATTTGGATGCATTCCGCACATAATTACCAGTGGCTTTCCAGCTACAACTGCTGTGTTCACAGGAGAGTAGTTCTGACTACTCACATCTGTAACATAACAAATATATAATAATATATAATGTCCACTAGAGGCACTTGTGACAACCGATATAATAGCCTATCAAATATATAGCATAAACTTCTTCTCTACAGGTGAAACCATAATTATATGGCTCATATAAAACCTAGCTATATAATGCTCACGTGGGACTGATAAAATGTTCACGTGCAATCGTGCATATTCAAAATGGTATAAACAGATGCAGAGATAACAAAGGGTCCAATTAAGAGCATTAGGCAAACGTTTACAGATTTAATTATAACATTAAAATTGGAGCTGCAAGTTGTGAGAATTTTCTTCCGTTCTGTACTTAAATAGACCTCATTAAACATCCGGAAAGAGAGTTTAACAGAAAATGAGAGACTAGGAAGTAATAATATTCAGAAAATGCTATATATTATAAATAAACTTCAAACATGGATTTGAGCCTAAGTCGAAATTCACTCACCTATAGACACTTTACAAAAAATTAAGACAAATATCCACATATTTGATAAATTCACTTCGGTCACAAGTGTTGCTTGCTGCAACGAATTCAGTCATCTGCCTTTTAGTTGGATCAAACTGCAACCTCGTATGCCTGTAGATAGAAATAATCCGTGTCAAAGGCCGCCATTGCGTTGATTTATTGAAACAGGCTAAAGCCGACACGTCAACATTGGTTGTAGAATTATTGATTCCTTCAACTTCACATGATTACCATAATGACCATAACCTATTAACCATATATTTTATTGCTTTCTGTTGCAGAAAATAACACAGTTCAAAATCAAGCTATTCGTTGATTCAATGTCGGCTTTAGGTATAGGCGATATAGGCCCTATATGGGGCTGCCTAGAGCGGCATTTTTCAAGGGGTGGCATATTCCGACATAACATATGATGGTCACTTCCGTCAAAAAGCTGAATTTGACCGAATTTGCCTGTGGTATAGATTGTTGTCCATAATTGTCTTTTCAGCCTCTGAAATATATTTACGATGTGAGAAGAATAAAACATAATATTGGTTTTATTCAGGTTCAAGGGTAACCTATTAACTCTGAACCAATCGAACACATTCCTAATTTCTTCATTCATTAGTTGAAACAGTTTTTAATATGATTTGTGAGAGACAAATATGTTGGTTTCGTTGGCCAAAAATACAAAACGCAAAGTCAGGGAAGCATGTAGAAGGTCATTAATAAAAGGAAGAAAAGAAAGAGTCCAAGAGTCGATCCTTGTGTTACTTCAACTTAAATTATTTTCATTTTCGATAAAGAACCATTTCGTAAGGCTTGTTGCGTTCTGTTATCAAGATACTTTCTAAGCCAATTCTGCGCAATACCATTTGTTATTTGATAGTCACTAGGTCAGGATAAACCGTATCAAGCGCTTTGCGACGTCGATTAGGGTGGTGTTAAAAAATTAATTTTAGTAAATTGATGGGGCAACCCCAGGTTATGTTCCTTTTGATAAAGTAAGTTAGCATGCAAAATATGATAAAGATATTCCATCATTTAGGTGTGCCACATAAGAGGACCAGTTTTCCAAAGTTTAGACAAGGATCGTAAGCTCAATTGTGATAATATTTGAAACTTTTTTGGTAGTTTGTGTTAGATCAAGTAAACCTTAAATTGTTTTGCTTAAAAGTAGAATAATTAAAAAGTACTGGTGAGCATTATTCAGCCTTATAAGTTTGATTAAATC
>JACEVL010002750.1:0-15799 GCA_020284085.1 Aporrectodea caliginosa
GAAATTGTGCGTAAATCAGACCTTGCTGTCATTCTGCGGCTTACGTTATGCTGCATGTAGTGACTCTAACATCATCTTCAAGTCCATTTAATTTTTCATCTTCATCTTCCTTGGCGTTGTTCGGTGTCTTGCAGCTGGAGGGTTGCGGGTTCGAATCCACCTCAAGCCGCCACGTAGGGATGGGCAAGTCCTTCACTCCTTGCTCATGCAACTTCGTTTCTAGACAGGTATAAGAGCTTATATGACCTAGCATTTCCTATTATACACCGAGATGGAAGGAAGGGTAGAAATTGCAAACAACCATGGATGACTCCTGCCCTGCTCAAGTCATGTCACAAGAAATCCAAGCTTTACCTGAAATATCTAAAAAATCCTACACCTGCTAACAAGGCTAAATTTGCTGCATATAGAAACAAATTCAAACAAATAAGGAGGGCAGCTGAAAGATTTTATTACACAAATAAATTTCTAGCATGTGAAAATAATCTAAGGAAAACCTGGATGGTAATAAAAAATCTAATAAACAAAAATGAATCCTTCCATAACCCTGACTCCTTTGTAATAGATGGTCTTGAAATTAAGGATAAAAAACTAATTGCAACAAGCTTTAATGAATATTTCACTGAAATAGGACCACAGCTAGCCACGCAAATTGGGAATAGTAAGTTTAATTACAAGGACTTTCTCAAGGAATCTTCCCCTAACTCAATGGGCATAGAATTAACTACACCAATGGAGGTAATTTCGCTTGCTGCATCAATCAAAGACACTCATTCTTGTGGTGAAGACGGAATTGATCCACAGGTAGCAAAGTTTACTATCAAGGAAATATCGATACCCCTTGCACAAATGATTAATTGCTCCATTTTAGCTGGGAGTGTTCCAAATAAGCTAAAAATTGCAAAGGTGATACCCATTTTTAAGGCAGGCGAGACAAACAAATTTAATAACTATAGACCGGTATCAATACTACCCTATTTCTCAAAATATTTTGAAAAAATAATGCATCTGAGATTAACAAATTACTTAGCATCAAAAAGTACACTAACTAATAGTCAATATGGTTTTAGAACTGGCCACTCCACTTTCATGGCTCTATTAGAAATGCACTCAAAAATTACAGAGGCCATTGACAATAACTTGTTTTCGATCGGGATATTTTTTGACTTATCCAAAGCCTTCGACACTGTCGACCATAAAATTCTCATAAAAAACTTGAGCACTATGGTGTCAGAGGGATAGGACTTGCATGGTTCTCTGACTATCTTCAAAACAGAAAGCAATATGTCTCATTTGATAACCACCTCTCAGAACAATTAAATGTAAAGTGTGGAGTGCCACAAGGGTCTATACTAGGTCCACTGCTATTCCTGATATATATAAATGATATCTCAAATTCCTCATCAAGTTTTCATTTCATAATCTTTGCAGATGACACCAATGCATTTTTGTCTGATAAATCTCTTGAAACCTTGTACACCAGGGTAGGTAATGAATTAGAAAGTCTATCTGAATGGTTTAAAGCCAATAAATTATCCTTAAATTTAACCAAGACTAATTATATTATATTTAGATCTAAGAAGAAAATTCTCCCTGTCCTTGATTCTAGTATCAAAATTGATAACAAAGAAATTACTCAGGTCACTACTACAAAATTTTTAGGTCCTATTGCAATATTGTATGGGCTTCAAACTACCACTCGCACCTGACAAGACTTACAGTATTACAGAAGCGTATTGTACGCATTATTTGTGGTCTTAAATACAATCAAAGCACTCACACATACTTTAAGAAACTCAGAATAATGTCGTTGCTAAACATAAATAACATGCAGACTGGGATGTTTATGTATAGATTTAAACATAGGCTATTGCCAGAAAGGTTTGCTAATAACTTCCAATTGAACTCAGATGTACATTGCTACTACACCAGATCCTATAATAAGTATCATAAAGTTTATGCACGAACCAAAACTCGACAGTTTTCAATTTCTTATCATGGACCCTGTGTATGGAATTCGCTGCCGATTCCTTTGACTAATGTGACAACTTTAGCAATATTTAAAATGAAACTTAAACAGTATCTTGTTGAACTGGAATAAATAAACTATAATGGATGTAGAAAACCACTGAAGACACTGGCTGCTACTGATCATCTGTTCTACCTATACTTAGAAAATTAAGGAAAATGGGGCTCCCTGGCAGCGGAGCATTAGTGCTCCTTTAGGGATAACCCTTTGACACTAGGAAACCGATTGTTTTATGGTAGACAACTTTGCTGCATATTATAATATTATTGATAATTGGACTGAAGTGATTATGTACTGCTAGATTTGTTTTTTGTGTTGGTACTTGGTGTCAATAAAAAGTGTTGAATTGTTGAATTGAGTGTCCGCGCTGTAGTCGGGAGCGCCTCTGAGTAGAAATCTTGAAGGGGCGTTATAACAAGTGCTCATACATACATACATACATACATACATACATACATACATGCATACATACATACATACATACATACATACTTATTATTACAAATTGAACCTATAAGAAACCACATTTCTATATAATACCCAAGTTCTCGCTATGACTCATCGATCGAAACTATCGGAAATCCCCAAGGTATCGATCGATGAGTCAAAGGTCGCGAAAGTTCCCAACAGTTTCGATCAGTCGTCAGTTTTGATGATGAGTCATCCGCGTCAAACTCTTTATTCAAAGGTACTTTTAGTATTTTAAAATCACCCATTCGTTTTAAAATACTAAAGGTTGTTTATCTTATTATTAGTTGATTAAACGAGAGTAAATTTTATCTCTGTGATGTTTACATAATATCCAAGATATTTTATTAGTTATTAATTTTATAATATCTCTGAAACGAAATGCATTGTATAGCAATACGTTAGGTCCGTTTAATTCTAAATAATCGTTTAACCATTTCGAATCTACATCTTTTATTATATCATTCTGTTCCGTAGAAAAAGTTACACTTTTTTTCTGACCAGATTTAGTTTCGTTAGATATTTCAGAATCAGAGTCCGAGTCCGAGTCCGAGTCATATTTAAACAATCGCGTTGAATTTGCCATTTTAATATCAATCGTTATTACATTAAATCGTTTGTAAATATCTTTTATATTCTCTATAAGAGTGTCTATAAATATCTGCGCTACATCATCGTCTTCGTTCTCAACGCGATTTCATATGTTTAGCTAGATGGAAAACAGTTAAGAGGAGTAATGTTTTCATCGTCGTCTTAAGCAGCCACTACGAGCCGGTGTATAAGGTATGTTATATAAAAAAGGAGTTATTGCTCGTAATCACATGAGCACTAAGTCTTCATTATTGACCCACGAATTAAAGGACTCGGGATAACCAAGCCATTTTACGAGCGATTTCTTTCCGCGTTTCTTAATAATCTTCTCGATTCTAAATAATTCTTGAGTCGTCTTCTGTAGCTCTTGCTCGTAGAATGAGCCTTGAATTTCTTCTCCGTTATAATCTTTAATCTTATAGGTTGGAGGATCAGTGTATTGAACTCCAGACACGGTAAACACCTCTTCAGACCATCTCGCCGTGTATCCTTTTTCAAATGTAGTCTTTTTCTTCGTTATTCTAACTTTATCACCTACCGAGAACATAGGCTTAATGGGTTCTGAAATTTCATCACCGTACAAGTTCATCCATACAGTCTTTTCATTATTTTTCAGGCTCGCTTTTGCAGGCGTCATTTTAATAGAAGAATGTCTCGCGTTATTATAATTACTAACCATTTCGCCTAATACATCGATATATCTTCGAGTTGAATTAGCTGTAAAATACTTAAACATTTTATCCCTCATCGTTCGATTCCATCTCTCAACAACACAGGATTTCTCCTCATTTTCAGTGGAATATAACTCAACCAGATTCTTTACATCCTTATTATAAAATTCTTTTCCTTTATCAACCCATACTTTGCCCGGTTTTCTTCCGCTCTTTAATATTTTCAAGAACCCGCTGGCTGTAGATTTTCCACTTTTATCAGTCAGTGGCACGATCCAACCATACTTTGAAAAAACATCTATAACCGTTAACAAGTATTTCACGCCATCGTTATCTTTAGCGAAAGCCTGCATATCGATCAGATCAGCTGCCCAAATGTCATCTATCCCACCGACGTACACCTTCCGTTTTCTAAAATGCCTTACTAGAGGTTTATGTAATTCTTCCGCTAGTTCATCAGTCCATTTTAAGCTTTTTTTAAACCTAATCCCAAACTCGATTTTGCTGATAATATTGGTTTAACTAAACTCCTCTCTATTCGTTCTCGTAAGCTTGGATTAGAAATATTATTCAGCGCATTAATCATAGTTCTATCAGCTACATTCCTATTAGCCGTATCGGAGTATTGATTGTAAGCTAAATCGTGAATATAAGCAGCATTATCGACCCTGTCAACGGGTTTAGACCACTCTTTCGGTGTACCATCAGGATTCAACCGCAAATCTAACCTAGTTCCAGGTCCGGTAAATGAGTGACCAGGTAAATGCATCTCTCCAGGAAATTTTGCCCATGGCAGCTTAATACCGCTTGTAATCGAATTTAGAGAACTAACTAGATCTCCTCCATTCGAAGCAGTTCCTTTCACGAATTGAGTTTTAGTAGTTCCACATACAGCGCATACGCCTCGAAGCATAGGCCTATTATTTTTACTGACGACGTTCCGGCTATCTTTCGTTTCGGTTTTTCTCTTACACTTTACGCAATACATCGTTATTTTAAATACAAAAACATTTATATTAAAATGACTATGGAAGTTAAGGATTTATCGTGGAACGAAAACGCATCGAAAAGATTTAACAGCCCGCTATTACCTAGAAGTATAAGAGGTTTAATCGTAGGGAAATCTGGTTGTGGGAAGACGACTTTACTACTGAATTTACTCTTAAGACCTGAATGGTTAGACTACGATAACCTACAGGTATTCGGAAGATCTCTCTTTCAACCGGAGTATAAGATACTTAAGAAAGCGTTCGAAGAAAAATTACCGAAAGAAGCAATCGTCGGACTATTCGGTATTAAAGACGATATTATGAAGCTTGACGTGTCACCAGCAGTTATAGTTGAGGAAATGGCTAAAATTTGTACCGAGAAAACCGACATGAACTGCCAGTTTTTTGAAAGTTCCGAAGACGTGCCCGATCCTAGAGATTTGAATCGTGAGAAGAAGAACTTGATGATCTTTGACGATCTTCAGTTAGAAAAGCAGCACAAGTGTGAATCGTACTACATCCGAGGAAGGCATAGCAACGTTGACTGCTTCTACCTCGCCCAAAATTATTTCTTACTACCGAGACAGACGATTAGAGAGAATGCAAACTTTATCTGTTTGTTTCCACAAGACCAGAGAAATATTGGTCATATATACAACGATCACGCGAGTACGGACATGCCTAAGGATGAGTTTAAGAAACTATGTAAAACAGCCTGGGAGCAACGCCACGGCTTTCTAGTAATAGACCAGTCCAGCAATAAAAATAACGGCAAGTATAGATGCGGATTCGATGAATTCTACATACCGACGACTATTTAAAATAATAATCTCATTATAAAAAAAGAATGGAATCTGCTCTCGAAAAGCTAGCGACTATTATGGAAAAGGTGGAACGTAACACGAGTCCAAAATCGTCGTTCTATATTTTGGTGAGTAAAAAGAACGCGAAGATTAGGACTCAGTTTAATCCGCTAATCGAACTGGACGCGAGTAAAAAGTATGAAATGTCTCTTTTGAATCTAGAGACTTATTTTAGTTTTCCGAATATTAGCGCAACAAACAACCATTTCAGATATACACCCAACGCTGATAGAATATCGACAGAAACCAGAGACCATGAATGGTTTGATGTATTCATTCCGGAGGGGTGTTATGAAATTACAGATCTAAACGATTACCTGCAGAGAATCATGAAAGAGAACGGGCATTACGATGTTGCAAACGCACAACCTAGTATTTCTATAGAACCAAATAGTAATACGTTAAAATCCGTGCTAACTATTGCGCCGAATTATAAAGTTGATTTTACATCAGACAACTCGATTAGAACGGTCCTAGGTTTCAATCGCCGGACATATTTGGAGGGGTATAACGAATCCGAACAAATAGTGAGCATAATGAACGTAACCAGTTTGAGGGTAACGAGCGATGTAATCGGGGCTTCGTATACCAACGGATCGATGGCGAACGTGATATATTCGTTTTTCCCTAACGTGGGGCCTGGTTACAAAATTATCGAAGTACCTACTAATTTGGTGTATCTTCCAGTAACGCTGAGCACGATTTCATCGATGGAGACGAAGCTTACCGACCAAAATGGAAAGCTGGTTAACCTTAGAGGAGAAGAATTGTCGATTAGATTTCACATCAGAGAAGTGTGAGTACTATTAAAAGTTTATCTTAGTTATATATAAAATGAGTCGGTACACGAATGTATACGTTAATATTTCTTTATAGCGTCCTACGACTACTATATAATACACCAGTTTAACCTTTAACACTTTTAATCGTCCTTCCAAACACTTCTTCATCCACCTACTTCAGTTCATGTTCTAGCTCTCTCTATACACATATCAACATATCACTAGAGTTCATCTTCTGACGTCATAGTCCGACACTACAGTCCCTCCTTTTCCACAGTAGTTAGTCCACTACTTTTATTAATACTAACATTATCACTAACGCTATCATTATCATTAATACTAACACTAACATTAACTCTAACACTAACACACTAGGGCAGCGATCCGCCTACACCCTTCGTGTGTATCCTAGTACAACTGAAAATCTTTAAACTTTGCTGGCAGCTGTCGATTCCGTGTAGGTCGCTGACTAAGTTCTGGATCTTTTCCTGCAACCTCTGTTTCGTCCCCTCCATTGTTTGGTTCTCCTGTATTGCTTGGTTCAACAGTTTCATTTGGTTCCATAGTTTCATTTTGTTCAACAATGTTATTCGGTTCGGACAGGTTCTCTGACACGTTCTCAGCTGTGACTTCGTTCTTTGACACGTTCCCAGCTGTGACTTCTCTTCCCTTTTCAGTCATTGTGTCTGGTAGTTCTGACCGTGTCTCATACTTCTTGATATGTGTGACATTCCTCTTGTACTGAACTCCTTCAGGACTTTCTATAGTTACACAGTTCCCCGTTTTACTTTTGACAGCATATGGTTTTGTCTGGAACCGTGTTGTAAATTTGTTGTTGTATGGCTGTTTCATTAGAACCGTGTCTCCGATATGTATCTCTGTATCTGCTGCGCGTCTTCTGTCATCAGCGTATTCCTTCCCTTTGAACTTCTTTAGCCGATCCTCATCCCTGATGCTTTCATCGTCAACAACGGAATGTCGTAGTTCAGGTAATTTCGTCCTCAGTTTCCGTCCATATAATGCTTCTGCTGGCGAAATTCCCAATGTAGAATGTGGAGTTGTTCTATAAGCAAACAAGTACGTTAGAAGTTCCTCTTTCCAGTTTTTTCCTTCTCCTTGAGCTATTTTGATCCTCTGCAATAACGATCTGTTTTGCCTCTCCACCTCTCCGTTTGCCTGCGGCCATAAAGGTGTTGTTTTATGATGCACAATATCATTTTCCTTCAGATATTCGGCAAATGCATTTGATGCAAATTGAGGTCCATTATCACTAGTGATAGAATATGGTAAGCCATGAGTAGCAAAGATCTGCTTCAAACTCTCTATGACTTTATCTGATGTAGCTGTTCGAGTAATATCCACCTCATAGAAACGACTGTAGTAGTCCACCACGACTAAAACGTATTCACCGGTAGGCAATGGACCCAAATAATCCATCGCCAAGTCTTGCCAAGGACCTTCTGGTAGTTGTGTCCTTGTCATCGGTTCCGGTTTCATTGGCATTCCTACAAGTTGGCATCCATGACAAGTGCGACAATGTCTTTCACTGTCTTTATCTATTCCAGGCCACCAGACTTTGCTGCGGAGCCGCTTCTTCATTTGCACGATTCCTGGATGACCTTCATGAGCCAGTTCTAATGTACGTCCTCGCAGAACTTCTGGCATCACAATTCTTGTCCCTCGTAGTAATATTTGTCCAATGACACACAGTTCTTCACTTATCACTCTGTACTCGACCATTTTCCCTTTTCCCCAGGTATCATTCTTCAAACTTTCTCGAACTGCACACAGTACTTTGTCTGTTGCCGATGCTCTTTCTATTTCACTGGTTGACAAGGCTTTTGGAGTTGCTGCCACTGCAACAAACTTTATGTAGTCATCACCTTCATCATATTCCATTACCGGTCCTCTTGACAGTCGAGACAACACATCAGCGATGTTTTCACGTCCAGGTACATACTTCACCTTGAAATTGTACGACTGTAATCGTAAGACCCATCTCTCGATTCTAGCAGATGGCTTTGATCGTGCTGAATATATGACTTCAAGTGGTTTATGATCTGTCACAAGTTCAAACTCCTTTCCATACAAGTACAGATGGAACCGTTCACATGCCCAAACCAAAGCCAATGCTTCCTTTTCTGTTTGAGAATAACGTCTTTCCACTGCACTCAAACTCTTGCTTGCATATGACACCACTCTGTGTACTCCATTCTGCTTCTGTATTAACACAGCTCCCAAACCGACAGGGCTTGCATCTGCAATCACCTGTGTTGGTGCCCCTTGCTTGAAATAAGCCAACGTCTTAGCACTACTCAATCTGTTCTTCAATTCTGCAAAAGCTTCCTTTTGCTTTTGACCAAACACAAACTGAGCATCCTTCTTTACAAGTTGTCGTAGTGGTTCACTGACAGTTGACAAGTCAGGAATATACCGAGCCACAAAGTTGACCAGACCAAGAAAACTTTTGACTTCACCTGCATTTTCCGGTTCTCTTGTTTCTGTGACAGCTTTGACTTTTGCTTCTGTTGGTCCAATTCCATGACAGCTCAACACATGGCCCATGAATTGAACTTTATGCATCCCTATTTGGCACTTGGCTCTATTCAGAGTCAATCCATTTCTCTTTAAGCATTCCAAGACTGCTCTCAAGCGCTCATCATGTTCCCTAGGTGTCTTCCCGTGTACTATAATATCATCTGCTATATTGTGAGCTCCTGCACACCCAGTCAAAACTTGCTGAATTATGTGTTGGTAGAGTTCAGGCGCTGATGATATTCCAAACATTAATCGTTTGTATCGGTATAACCCTGTATGAGTTATAAAGGTAGTTATTCCTCTTGAATCCTCATCTAGTTCTATCTGGTGGAATCCCCATTTAAGATCCAGACGACTGTATACTGTTCCTTCATTTAAATGGTAGAGGATGTCATCCACGGTTGGAATTGGATGTCTCTCCCTGACCACTGCTTCATTTGCTTGTCTCATGTCTACACATACTCTGATTTCGTTTGTTCCACCTTTTGGTACGACTATGATTGGACTAATCCACGGTGTAGGGCCTTCAACCTTCTCGATTATATCAGCTTTCAGGAGTTTCTCCAATTCTTCTTCCACAGCTCCTCTTAAGTTGTACGGAATGCGTCTTACTGGCTGTGCCACTGGTCTCACATCTTCATTGATGTAAAACTTAGCTTTGAAGCTTTTCAATTTTCCCACTCCATCAAAACACTCTGGATATTCTGTTAGAATGTCCTGTCCTGTATGAATCTCTCCAACTCCAAGTCCTACTCGAAGAACTCCCAGTTGCTCAGCAGTTGTTCTTCCTAATAATGGTTTCCCATTCCCTTCTATGACATAAAAATCTTCTTCAATTGTCATTTGTCTCAAGGTCACTTTGGCTGTAAACATTCCAATTACCTTCAAAGGCGTCTGAGATCCATAAGCGTAGATGTCTTTTGTTGTCTTTTTACATTCGCACTTCACCTGTTGTCTCTTCATTCCATTCCACGTGATTTGGTCGATAACATTACATGAAGCACCGGAGTCGATCATCATCTCGATATCAACTCCACCAACCTTGAGTGTAATGCTCCCTTTTTCTTCTTGAGACAGACTGAAAATGTATTCTGGCTTGTCATTCCTTGGTTCTTCTTCCACACAATGCACCCGTTTCGTTGCACCGACAGAATGACTTGCAAAATGTTTCTGTGGAGGTCTTTTTGATTCCAGTTTTGTTTTGCAAACAACTTCAAAATGGCCTATTAGGCCACACCTTCTGCAGTTAGCCTTCTTTGCAGGACAATGTGGGTCTTTTGCCATGTGATTCTGTTTGCCACAGCGATAACAGCTCTGTGTGCTAACATGACTCCTCTGACTGCCTCTGTTTTGTGTTCTAGCAAGATTAACAGCAAATGGTACCTGTTCCATCTTCTGAACTTGTACGGCTACTGTCTCCATTGTTCTCCCCAAATCTTGAGCTATAGCCAGAGTAAGTGTTTGCCCCTTTTCCAGCAGCTTTCGGCGAAACACTGATGAAACACATTTATCGATTAACTGGTCCCGAACGTTTTCCTCCAGTTGCTCTCCAAATTCGCAATTTCCCGCTCTGAATGTCCATTTCGCTTCGAAATAACGACTTTAACGCCTGATATAAAATGTTGCTTTACCTCGTCGCCACTTTATAGTGTCCTACGACTACTATATAATACACCAGTTTAACCTTTAACACTTTTAATCGTCCTTCCAAACACTTCTTCATCCACCTACTTCAGTTCATGTTCTAGCTCTCTCTATACACATATCAACATATCACTAGAGTTCATCTTCTGACGTCATAGTCCGACACTACAGTCCCTCCTTTTCCACAGTAGTTAGTCCAGCTGGTTAACCTTAGAGGAGAAGAATTGTCGATTAGATTTCTATTAAAAGTTTATCTACCTAACATTATCACTAACGCTATCATTATCATTAATACTAACACTAACATTAACTAACTAACACTCTAACACTAACACACTAGGGCAGCGATCCGCCTACACCCTTCGTGTGTATCCTAGTACAACTGAAAATCTTTAAACTTTGCTGGCAGCTGTCGATTCCGTGTAGGTCGCTGACTAAGTTCTGGATCTTTTTCTGCAACCTCTGTTTCGTCCCCTCCATTGTTTGGTTCTCCTGTATTGCTTGGTTCAACAGTTTCATTTGGTTCCATAGTTTCATTTTGTTCAACAATGTTATTCGGTTCGGACAGGTTCTCTGACACGTTCTCAGCTGTGACTTCGTTCTTTGACACGTTCCCAGCTGTGACTTCTCTTCCCTTTTCAGTCATTGTGTCTGGTAGTTCTGACCGTGTCTCATACTTCTTGATATGTGTGACATTCCTCTTGTACTGAACTCCTTCAGGACTTTCTATAGTTACACAGTTCCCCGTTTTACTTTTGACAGCATATGGTTTTGTCTGGAACCGTGTTGTAAATTTGTTGTTGTATGGCTGTTTCATTAGAACCGTGTCTCCGATATGTATCTCTGTATCTGCTGCGCGTCTTCTGTCATCAGCGTATTCCTTCCCTTTGAACTTCTTTAGCCGATCCTCATCCCTGATGCTTTCATCGTCAACAACGGAATGTCGTAGTTCAGGTAATTTCGTCCTCAGTTTCCGTCCATATAATGCTTCTGCTGGCGAAATTCCCAATGTAGAATGTGGAGTTGTTCTATAAGCAAACAAGTACGTTAGAAGTTCCTCTTTCCAGTTTTTTCCTTCTCCTTGAGCTATTTTGATCCTCTGCAATAACGATCTGTTTTGCCTCTCCACCTCTCCGTTTGCCTGCGGCCATAAAGGTGTTGTTTTATGATGCACAATATCATTTTCCTTCAGATATTCGGCAAATGCATTTGATGCAAATTGAGGTCCATTATCACTGGTGATAGAATATGGTAAGCCATGAGTAGCAAAGATCTGCTTCAAACTCTCTATGACTTTATCTGATGTAGCTGTTCGAGTAATATCCACCTCATAGAAACGACTGTAGTAGTCCACCACGACTAAAACGTATTCACCGGTAGGCAATGGACCCAAATAATCCATCGCCAAGTCTTGCCAAGGACCTTCTGGTAGTTGTGTCCTTGTCATCGGTTCCGGTTTCATTGGCATTCCTACAAGTTGGCATCCATGACAAGTGCGACAATGTCTTTCACTGTCTTTATCTATTCCAGGCCACCAGACTTTGCTGCGGAGCCGCTTCTTCATTTGCACGATTCCTGGATGACCTTCATGAGCCAGTTCTAATGTACGTCCTCGCAGAACTTCTGGCATCACAATTCTTGTCCCTCGTAGTAATATTTGTCCAATGACACACAGTTCTTCACTTATCACTCTGTACTCGACCATTTTCCCTTTTTCCCAGGTATCATTCTTCAAACTTTCTCGAACTGCACACAGTACTTTGTCTGTTGCGGATGCTTTTTCTATTTCACTGGTTGACAAGGCTTTTGGAGTTGCTGCCACTGCAACAAACTTTATGTAGTCATCACCTTCATCATATTCCATTACCGGTCCTCTTGACAGTCGAGACAACACATCAGCGATGTTTTCACGTCCAGGTACATACTTCACCTTGAAATTGTACGACTGTAATCGTAAGACCCATCTCTCGATTCTAGCAGATGGCTTTGATCGTGCTGAATATATGACTTCAAGTGGTTTATGATCTGTCACAAGTTCAAACTCCTTTCCATACAAGTACAGATGGAACCGTTCACATGCCCAAACCAAAGCCAATGCTTCCTTTTCTGTTTGAGAATAACGTCTTTCCACTGCACTCAAACTCTTGCTTGCATATGACACCACTCTGTGTACTCCATTCTGCTTCTGTATTAACACAGCTCCCAAACCGACAGGGCTTGCATCTGCAATCACCTGTGTTGGTGCCCCTTGCTTGAAATAAGCCAACGTCTTAGCACTACTCAATCTGTTCTTCAATTCTGCAAAAGCTTCCTTTTGCTTTTGACCAAACACAAACTGAGCATCCTTCTTTACAAGTTGTCGTAGTGGTTCACTGACAGTTGACAAGTCAGGAATATACCGAGCCACAAAGTTGACCAGACCAAGAAAACTTTTGACTTCACTTGCATTTTCCGGTTCTCTTGTTTCTGTGACAGCTTTGACTTTTGCTTCTGTTGGTCCAATTCCATGACAGCTCAACACATGGCCCATGAATTGAACTTTATGCATTCCTATTTGGCACTTGGCTCTATTCAGAGTCAATCCATTTCTCTTTAAGCATTCCAAGACTGCTCTCAAGCGCTCATCATGTTCCCTAGGTGTCTTCCCGTGTACTATAATATCATCTGCTATATTGTGAGCTCCTGCACACCCAGTCAAAACTTGCTGAATTATGTGTTGGTAGAGTTCAGGCGCTGATGATATTCCAAACATTAATCGTTTGTATCGGTATAACCCTGTATGAGTTATAAAGGTAGTTATTCCTCTTGAATCCTCATCTAGTTCTATCTGGTGGAATCCCCATTTAAGATCCAGACGACTGTATACTGTTCCTTCATTTAAATGGTAGAGGATGTCATCCACGGTTGGAATTGGATGTCTCTCCCTGACCACTGCTTCATTTGCTTGTCTCATGTCTACACATACTCTGATTTCGTTTGTTCCACCTTTTGGTACGACTATGATTGGACTAATCCACGGTGTAGGGCCTTCAACCTTCTCGATTATATCAGCTTTCAGGAGTTTCTCCAATTCTTCTTCCACAGCTCCTCTTAAGTTGTACGGAATGCGTCTTACTGGCTGTGCCACTGGTCTCACATCTTCATTGATGTAAAACTTAGCTTTGAAGCTTTTCAATTTTCCCACTCCATCAAAACACTCTGGATATTCTGTTAGAATGTCCTGTCCTGTATGAATCTCTCCAACTCCAAGTCCTACTCGAAGAACTCCCAGTTGCTCAGCAGTTGTTCTTCCTAATAATGGTTTCCCATTCCCTTCTATGACATAAAAATCTTCTTCAATTGTCATTTGTCTCAAGGTCACTTTGGCTGTAAACATTCCAATTACCTTCAAAGGCGTCTGAGATCCATAAGCGTAGATGTCTTTTGTTGTCTTTTTACATTCGCACTTCACCTGTTGTCTCTTCATTCCATTCCACGTGATTTGGTCGATAACATTACATGAAGCACCGGAGTCGATCATCATCTCGATATCAACTCCACCAACCTTGAGTGTAACGCTCCCTTTTTCTTCTTGAGACAGACTGAAAATGTATTCTGGCTTGTCATTCCTTGGTTCTTCTTCCACACAATGCACCCGTTTCGTTGCACCGACAGAATGACTTGCAAAATGTTTCTGTGGAGGTCTTTTTGATTCCAGTTTTGTTTTGCAAACAACTTCAAAATGGCCTATTAGGCCACACCTTCTGCAGTTAGCCTTCTTTGCAGGACAATGTGGGTCTTTTGCCATGTGATTCTGTTTGCCACAGCGATAACAGCTCTGTGTGCTAACATGACTCCTCTGACTGCCTCTGTTTTGTGTTCTAGCAAGATTAACAGCAAATGGTACCTGTTCCATCTTCTGAACTTGTACGGCTACTGTCTCCATTGTTCTCCCCAAATCTTGAGCTATAGCCAGAGTAAGTGTTTGCCCCTTTTCCAGCAGCTTTCGGCGAAACACTGATGAAACACATTTATCGATTAACTGGTCCCGAACGTTTTCCTCCAGTTGCTCTCCAAATTCGCAATTTCCCGCTTGTTGTCTTAAACGAGCCACAAACTGGTCCACTGTCTCTTTTGTTCCTTGTTGCATTTGTCTGAAAACATGCCTCTCGTATGGGGTATTCAGTTTCGGCGAAAAATGTCCGTCGAGTTTCCGCATGGCAACTTCGTATTCGCCCGCCGCATCTTCGCCGTCTCCAATTGGTCCCGGGTCGGTCAACGTCTCAAACAAGTCCTGAACAGCCATGCCAGCAGTATGTAGTAGCAGGGCTTTCTTCTGAACGTCTGTGCTTATTCCTTTTGCAACAACGTAGAACTCGAAAGAACGTCGCCATCTTTTCCAGCGTGGACCGACACAGGTTGCGTCACCAACAATGTCGAATGGCGGAATTGTCTGAATGTCCATTTCGCTTCGAAATAACGACTTTAACGCCTGATATAAAATGTTGCTTTACCTCGTCGCCACTTTATAGCGTCCTACGACTACTATATAATACACCAGTTTAACCTTTAACACTTTTAATCGTCCTTCCAAACACTTCTTCATCCACCTACTTCAGTTCATGTTCTAGCTCTCTCTATACACATATCAACATATCACTAGAGTTCATCTTCTGACGTCATAGTCCGACACTACATCGATGGAGACGAAGCTTACCGACCAAAATGGAAAGCTGGTTAACCTTAGAGGAGAAGAATTGTCGATTAGATTTCACATCAGAGAAGTGTGAGTACTATTAAAAGTTTATCTTAGTTATATATAAAATGAGTCGGTACACGAATGTATACGTTAATATTTCGGAAGGACAGAAAGAGAAAATTAAACGCGCGCTCGAAGCGGGATGTGATGGTGTGAGTATTAAACTATTTCACGATGATCTGATAGGAGAATACGTATTAGCTCTTACTCAAAGGCAAATTAATAAGATGAAGAAAGCGTATCAGAACGGAACTGGCATGACGATTAAAATGAGTAAAACGCAGTTAGTTCATAACGCCGAAGTCGAAGGCGGATTCATCGGCGCTATACTACCGTTTCTAGCAACGGCTGCTAAATTCCTTCTTCCTAGTTTAGCACAGGGAGCTTTAGCCGGTGTAGGCTCTGCAGCTGCTTCGAAAGTCATCGATAAAATTAGCGGATCCGGAGGCGTGATATACATCAGAAGAGGAGACAGAAACGCCAAGA
>JACEVL010002751.1:0-19387 GCA_020284085.1 Aporrectodea caliginosa
ACCGCTGATCAAGAGTGTGTCTTTGTTTCCTGTTACAGGATGGAGGAACGTTTATCGTTCAATCCGTCAAGGGAGGTGGAAAAGCGAACTACGAACAGATCTAACACTGATCAAACGACGCCGTTCTTTAATTCCTCATCGCACTAGTTTCCTCCCATTCCTCACTCTCCTCCTCTTCCTCTATCTGCTCTTTCTCCTCCGTCTCCTCCGACTATTTCTTCTCTGCATCTTCTTCTCATAATCTGCCCAGCATTTTTCGACATGAGCTCCTTGGTCTTTCCTGACCGCTTTTCCTTGAGCTCTTGTAAACTACACTATTCGCACTCACTCAGACTCTGCACAATTCAGACTCCTACTCTCCAATTCCAACTCAAGCTTCTCCTTCTTCTTCTCTTTTTTCTCCTCCAATTCCGCCTCCTTCTGTTCCAATTCCTTCTGCTCTTATTCTTTCTCCTAGTCTTCCTTCTTCTCTTCCTATCTTTCCTCCTACTCCTACTCCTCCTCCTTCTCTCCTATTCCTCGTTCTCCTCCTCATCTTTAACCTCCTTTTCCTCGGCCTCCTCTCTTTCTTCGTCCTCTTCCTCTCTTTCCTCCTCCTCGTTCTTCTCCTGCTCCTCTTCCTCCTACTCCGCCCTTATTCCTCTTTCTCCTCCTCATCTTTAACCTCCTTTTCCTCGGCCTCCTCTCTCTTCTTCGTCCTCTTCCTCTCTTTCCTCCTCCTCGTTCTTCTCCTGCTCCTCTTCCTCCTACTCCGCCCTTATTCCTCTTTGTCCTCCCTCATCCTTAACCGCCTTTTCCTCCGCCTCCTCTCTTTTCTTCGTCCTCTTCCTCTCTTTCCTCCTCCTCTTCCTCGTCCTCCTCCTCCTGCTCCTCTTCCTCCTAATCTGAGTCTTCCCTGGCTCTTCTGCATAGGCCTACTAGCACAACCATGGTCCACCAGACATAAAATCTTCAAATGAACTTCGCAACTGACTGCCTAGGGAACCGAGACACTGTACATCGATTATCAAAACCACAAAGCTAACGCTTTTCATTCGCAATTTTCGACACCACTGCTAACACACGTGACCTGCATAGTTTACGTTTTTAATGGAAAGCGTAAATTTAATGTGACAAGTTATTGTAATACACAGAATAGGATTTTTAAAGTAATGTTGAGGTTTAAATGCGTTTTATTTGAACTTTTGCGTACTTTCTAATTGTTTAAACAAGAAGGTGGTTATCGGTTCACATTCTGCTAGCTTACAGGTAGTGTATATGTTGCTACAAGAAGAGACTTGGTGAATGAGCATTTTCGATTGCTAATTCAGTGCTTCCCAATCTTTGCTGGCTACAGAACCCTTTTGATCTTAAACTGTTTTGATGGAACACCAACTTAAACAAAGCATATTCCGGCATAATGTTTTAAAGCCATGATTGGAGTATATACAGTTTTAAACGAAAAAATTAGATAAGAAAGAATTTTAAATGAAATTTTCATACAAAACCTGTGTCTACACTTCGGAGTCTGTTTTATAATGCAACAACACATTAAAACAACACTTTTTTCCTATTTCCTCATGGAACCCTTGTCTTCCCCTCATGGAACCATACATAAGGTTCCGTGGAACATATTTTAGGCAACGCTGTGCTAGACCTAGCTTTTGGAACTCTCTCACTGTATCTGTCCGTATTACTAGTTTTCTCCCTGCATCTGTCCGTACTGCTCTCTCCTTGTACCTCTCCGTTCTTCTCACTCTCTCCCTGTATCTGGCCGTTCTGCTCTCTCTCTCTCTCTCTCTCTCTCTCTCTCTCTCTCTCTCTGTCTCTGTCTCTCTCTCTCTCTCTCTCTCTCTCTCTCTCTCTCTCTCTCTCTCTCTCTCTCTCTCTCTCTCTCTCTCTGTACCTCTCCGTTCTGGTAACTCTTTGCGTGTATTTGTTCGTTCAGGCCAGTCGCTGGTGTCAGTTCTCTACTTAAGACTTGCCTACTTTCAAACTGCTCCTCAAACGTAGAGTCCCTCTGTATTGGCCGACACATCTTCTGCATGGACATTGACCTTACTACGGCTTGGTTTTGGATATTACAATAGTTGAAATCAACGCTAACTTTGACATGCGCTCAAGATTGCAAATAATCGTTTCCGATTCTTAGGCTGGAATGTCTTTAGTTTTATAATCTAACAATTATAGTCTAGCAACAGTCTTGCAGACTATGACTAATGCCAGGCTACAATTCTGCGTAGGTCTGGCCTGAGCAAAAAAGCTTGTGACAAGTGCATAGCCCTAAACTCCACATTAGGCTATCCTCCCTTCCCCATCCTAACGCATCCAGTGACTGCGATCTCAGAGCTGATGCGCAATGTTTTTGCATACCGATGAAATTTCTCTTCCTAATTTACATCAATTTACATCACATTTACATCAATTTAGGCTATCATCATCATCGTCGTCGTCGTCCTCATCATCATCATCACATGAAATAGTAACAGCCTCTGTTAGTCCATAGGTACTAAACGTTATTATTATAAAATTATTTTGTTTCAAATCTTTCAAGAGGACTATGTACACTTCATCTCTTCGATTCCTTAAAGGCGGTTCTAGGACAATAACCCCTTGGACAATAAACCCCGGGACAATAACCCCCCTCCATGCCAAAAACGAGCTGTAATCCCCTATGCTGATATATTAATTATATAAATATAGTGTCCGGGGGTTATTTTCCTGTTGCCCTTATAGGCCTTCAGAAATCGTGTAGCTTTAATTTTAGTCTTTTGCATACAGTTAACATACGTGTTTAGCACAGGCGACTCAACATAGTCACATGAGTGTTAGACCAACAGTAGTCGCTTTTAGACTGTGCCTGCAACTGTCTTATAGGCTGTCATAATTGTTAATTATCAAGCGCTCTGCTTAAATTGCACGATCATTTATCGTTCCGGTACTTACAAACAGAGCTATATAACAGATTTCTGAATCGACGTGAACGAGCTTTGCTTCGATAAGATAGACGTGTTTAGATATACATATGCTATATTTTGATATAGAAAGATATTGAGATATAGATTAGATGCATAATATTGCAGGCTGTCTGTTCTGTTAGTAGTTAAGATTTATGTCTTCTGTCATTTGTGTTTTTGTGAATTGTTTCAATTGCATAATTGTACACTGTAACCGGTTTGTTTCAATAAACGAAAATATTTATTATATTGAGATATAAATATAGAGATATTTAGAGACAATTTAGATACAACTAAATATATCTATTATCTTATGGGCCTAGAGATATAGATAGTTTATAGTTTATATATTATATGCATGATTTAGATATAAGGAGATAAATATATATATACATGTATATGGACAGATAATTTAGATATAACTGGATATATCTATAGGCCAACTATAGGCCTGCGTGATGGAGTTGTTAGCCCTCGGCGTCCTCCTGATCGGAATTCCGGGTTCTATTGCTTCCAAGTCCGACACTCGCTTGGATTTCCACTCCAATGAATCTCGTTGGTATTCATCCGGAAACACACCTGCCAACGCGGCGCCACAGTGCGAGAAGAAGACGTCGAACTGCGCATGTCAGACGGATCAGGGCCTCATCGATCTGTCGCAGATCGATTCCAAGGATCCGACGAAACCAAAGTAAGATCATGACTGATCAAGGGCGCGATTAGATTCTAAGCCTCGGATCGAGACACTTTGTTGATCAAAGGAAATTCAGAATACTTATTACTAAGCATTTAGTCCTTCCCGTGCATGTCTTCCGAATAGGAATGTTTCATGCGCCCATCACCAGCACTTAAGACAGCAACTAAAATACCGAGATCATCAATCACTTGGGTGGCTCCTCTATCTTTATCCAAACGATGCACTTGTCCCATCCAGAATGGCTTTTTATACAGTCTAGCAGATTAGTCGCATTCATGAGAACACAAGAGGAGAAAGTTACAAGAAGAGCTACGGGTTTAAACCCAAGGGAGTCCCTTAGGGAAATCCCTTAAACCATGCGTATAAATCTTGGCAACCTCATTTTTCGTAGCCTCAGCTTATGAGGGCGGATGACCTTTCCTCTTCCCGGTCGCATCAATGATCATAATCGATATCGTAATCTCCTACTGTTCTTAGTGGACGATGTTTTTCTTTTGTTGGACCGGATATATTGGCTCTATTTGTAGCATGAATACGCATATTTTCATGTGAATGTGTATGTTTATATATGTGTGTGCATATGTGTATGTAGCCTATATTTATTTAGGTTTCAAGCGGATGATACCAGAGGTCCCATTCGTTTCTACTATAATCCGTGTTCCCCTTTCGACTTTGGCCAGTGCAAAGGAGCAGCGGTAAGCACAAGTCCTGTTCAGTTGTCAGCGTCGTCCTTATTTCTCTTCAACTTATTCTAACCTTGTCTTGTACCCACGGTGGCCTACTCGGTTATTCCACTCGGTCTGTACTCAACGATTGTGGGTTCGAGTCTGCTAAAGGGACTCCGTGTAATGACGATTGTGCGTTTGCGGACTGTCACCTGGCAAAGACACATTGGGTATTGGAGTCAGCTGGGATGGAAACGGAAAGCCATGAGATGCACTGGCTCTCTGTCCAGGATCTTGGGATTCGTCCATTGCCGGCTCAGTTCTTCTGATCATTATTATCCGGAAGGGATTAGAACTCCAGTGTCGAATATGTTGTCCTGCCCCGTTCAGATTCCTTTGCCGCCATAGGTTGCCTCTCTTAACGGACCATTGTTCTGGATATTGATTTGATTACTGCTATGTTTTGGTGTCTCATAGGTTGATGCTTTATGCATTAGACACCAGCGCAATAGAAGTTACTAACTGCAATGACCGTTTCCACAATATGTTACCGTCAAGTGCTTCATTTAAGTATCATGAGTCCCCAGCTAGCGAGATCACCGATCCCTTTAGAGCCCCGGCAACTCACGTGTTGTAGATATTACTGTTTGTAATACTATGAATAAATATTGATTGATTGGTTGATTGATTGATTGATTGATTGATTGATTGATTGATTGGTTGATTGATTGATTGATTGATTGATTGATTGATTGATTGATTGATTGATTGATTGATTGATTGATTGATTGATTGATTGATTGATTGATTGATTGATTGATTGATTGATTGATTGATTGATTGATTGATTGATTGATTGATTGATTGATTGATTGATTGATTGATTGATTGATTGATTGATTGATTGATTGATTGATTGATTGATTGATTGATTGATTGATTGATTGATTGATTGATTGATAACATTTGTAGATCTGTCGATGCGTCCAGTTGTTTACACCGCCAAGTTGCACCGTCGTTGGACTTCACGCAGCAGATGAGTTTCATGTAGAAAGAGACAGTTTGACGATCATATACTCAGTAAAAGCTGCAAAGTAAGTGTTCGTTGGATATTATAATACCCTAATCTAACCTATCCTGTGCAAGATCAGACGCCTGCCAGTTCGGTAAATATCCCTTCTGGGGAAAATTCATGTAGCTCCCCGTTGGCTCTAACCTTTTTGTCTTCGAGTTATTTGCGAGATTACGCCAGAGTTAGGCCTATATGTCGCCTTGTCTACATAGATAATATCTACATAGTAGTACATATGTATATGTGCTAAATGGACCATTGGCTACGCACAGACATAAAGCTATTCTTAATTCTTATGTAGATCATACGATCAATTAATTAATTTCTCATTACTTGTTTTTCCCTTTGGTTTAAATAATCCCTCGATCGCCGTTTAAGCTATTCATTTTGTACCTCAGCATATTAAATCCTCATCGATGCATGCAATTCTTTGCTAATTTACATGGCTTTAATTGTTGTCCTTTTGTAAATACTTTCATGTAAATGAAACTGACATTTGAAAGACGCGTTATGCCCAATGCGGGCGTTTACATTTGGTAGTCTACATATATACATGTATAGTTGTTTCCGTCCGTCCTGTGCCTTGAAAACAACTTCAGACAACAGACAGTCTGTTATGCTTTGTACCGAATAGGAATCCCTTTGCGTACGCGACAGTATCAAAGAATATCAAAGGGTACATTCCAGTGATTTAACTGATCCTCTGTTTGCACATAGGCCTAATGCACGCGTGACTGGATAAAATGATTAAAACATATTTCAGTATGATTATAAATGTCGTTATACAACGTATCTATGCATTATAATGTGTGTATATTTTGTATAAATATTTGCCTTAATTATTGATACATAATTATATTGCACTAGTTGTTTATTAAATTGAACATAAATATTTTATATAGGGGCCTATTATACTCTGAGATCTGTCACTCAAAGGCGAGACCCGTCCCTTAAATGCATCTTTTCTGCTATGTCTATGGTCTAGTATAAATATAATGTTTCACACAATTTGATTATATCCCAAAAGCGAGAATAGCCTAGGCTTATAGATTTGTCAGATAGACTTAGGGTTCAGTTTTGCAAAAAAATTGAGATCCGCCACCTCTCGATGAGCAATGAAGCTTAAACCAAAGCATTATATATATTTATATATATACCTATGTATACCTATGTATACCTGTATATACCTTATATATATATATATATATATATATATATATATATATTAATGTAGCGCCTTCAACGATCCAGTCAACAGTTGTGCATTTTCTCTTTGTAGGATGGCGTCGTGTTTACATTTTCGTCGCTGGGTGAATGTTTATCCTCAAGACCGCAATCGAGTTATCGACGAATATAACCATACAACTCTCATGTCTACTCAAGTATCTTCATGCCTACTAGTAGTGTCTGCCCTTTCCAGACGCTAATTTGTCTCCTCTACAATAGCCACTGCAGGAGAATCAGACAGCCGCCAACAATCAGAGCAATTGTGTGGTCGTCTGTGGTGTTCAGACATCGTCCAACTTCAAAACCTTCAGTACAACACCAAACCTCTGCCCTCACTAACCCGATAGCGCATTGGATAACATCTGGCGTAGAGAGCGAGAGGTACCGAGTTCGAGCCCGTAGGAGAGACATGCTTTGTAGGCTGCTATTAGCGCCGTGTATTACAGGCTGTCTGTTCTGTTAGTAGCTAAGATTTATGTCTTCTGTCATTTGCGTTCTTGTGAATTGTTTCAACTGCATAACTGTAAACTGTACCGGTTGCGATGTGTCAACCGGATTGTTTCAATAAAGGAAGAATTATTATTAAGTTGTATTGAAGTTGAATTGGAATGTACATGTACAAGTTCATATATAAACTGAGTAATCTTCTGGACGCTGGCCTGATTAAGGTTTGGAATTGGTGTGCCATCGGTTGATGCCTTGTGAATTAGACACCGGCGCAATAGAAGTTAGTAATTGCTAAGCAATAATTTATAATAATAATAACTTCTTACTCTAAGCGAGATGGAAACTAGGTTTATTATTAAAATGAGCAGAATAACGGCACTCAATCTAAGATCCCAGGTTAGGAGTCTAACAAGCTGTGGCACCGTAACAGCGTATTAACTGTGTTATTATGACTCAGAATTAGTGTTCATGCAGCATCGTTACATGACTGTCATCACCGTTGGCTTTGGTTTATTCATTCATTCTGAGAATTTATATAGCGCCCCTTCAGAAACCTGCTCAGTAACGCTCCCAGCCCAGCCACGACTAAAGAAAAGACTTAAGTGATTTATAAAATCCAGTTGGATTGATCAGGAGTAATGAAAGCAGCTCTGGCGGGAGATCATTCCAGATGGAGGGACCTACAACTGAGAAAGCTCGACGTTGTCTAGCAGCCAAACGAGCCCTTGGAACTAATGGTTCACCCCTCGTCGCAGAGCGAAGCACCCGACGCGCTGCAACGTCGGTCACTGGGCGGCAGAGGTTGCGCAGGTAAGATGGAGCACAGCCAAGAACGCAACGAGAAACCAGAGCAGCAATGCGATTAGAAATTCGCTGAGATGCAGGCAGCCAATGCAGCACATCACGCATGTATGCAGAGTCAAAGGTGAATTCAGAAAGTCGCCCGCGGAGGGCAGACATCTGCCGTATATATAGAATATTCAGCAGCAGAGGACCCAGGACCTAACCTTGGGGCACACCAAAAGGGGCAGGAACCCAAAGGGACCTGGAGGAGCCAAGGATCACACAGCTAGCGCGTTCAGATAGGAACGATCGGAGCCACTCCAGCGGCTGGTCAACCAACCCAACGGAGTGGAGAGACAAGCTGGAAGATTAAGTGGTCCACAGAGTCAAAGGCATAGCTAACGTCGAAAAGAGCTAGGAGAGTAACCTGACCACGGTCCATAGCGCCATAGAAGTCAGAAAGAAGCCAGAGCAGACGAGTCTCAGTGGAGTGATTCCTACGGAAACCAGACTGCTGTGGCGTGTTCAGCTCATTCACTTCGAAATATGCAATCAACTGATTTGATTTCAACTGGTTTGTCACTAGTACAAAAATTGTTCTAGCACTTAAAACTAGAAAACATTTTAAAGACTTTTGTTTTATCTTCTGTTATTTGAACGGAATGATTTTTGATATTCTTATGACGTCATTTATTCTAGTAGGTTCCTGCAACATATAATTATAGATTGGGATCATTAAACTTTCCATGAGTGCTTTCACTTTTGCTTCTGTGGGGAAAGGACGGAGAATATGATCTCAATTATATCGTTCATCGTTGTCGTAATATAGCACGTAAGTCTCGATATCATCATCATCATCATCATCATCATCATCATCATCATCATCATCATCATCATCATCATCATCATCATCATCATCATCATCATCTTCATCATCATCATCAGCATCATCATCATCATCAAAAACATCATAATCCGCATCATCGTCATCATCAACATCGTCATCAACATCATCATCAACAGCATCATCAACATTTATCATCATCACCGGCAGCAACATCACAATAATCTTCATCATCATAATCAGCATCAACATCAACATTATCATCATCATCATCAGCATCACAATAATCTTCATCATCATCATCAGGTCCTGACGCCAGCCATTTGACGGCGATGGGTACGAATAAATTATCTTCGTTGTCTTCCGTCATTTGTCAAGTCCATTGCTCCCCTTAGTGTTAGTCCAAGTGAAGTTAAGTCTTCATTTATGTTGTCTATCCAGCGTAGACTTGTCGGCCTTTGTCAAAAGGGCTAGGATTCGATACCCGCTACCCCGATAAGGTAAACTCAGCCTTCCATTCGCTATATGGCTTTGGTAAACTGAGCAGTAGGAGAGTTGTTCGCTTTGCAGGCTGTCATGCGGTTAAATTCGACTCCTGTTAAACATGTTATCATCTGTTACTACTGTGTCATTTAATCTAACTGCGTATTTGTCAGTTTGAATTAATAAAGAAAGAATATTGTTATTATTATCAGTAATGAAATACTAAGCGCCCATACTAGGGAAAAGCAACCCACGTTGTAAACCCAAACCATTTATGGTGCGCCTATGAAACCTACCTCTATTACAACACCATTATAGATATAGCTCTTGTAAAAGCTTGCTTAGTATTTCTGGCATCGCTCTCTGCATTCCATCGTGGTATATGTTGTCAAATACTTATTTGAAGTCTGTGCATTATTTAAGACTTTCTGGTTGTGTTTAATGCTTTTTCCAGTATCTGTCAAATTGTGAATAGTAAATCACTTGTGCTTCTTCCTGGCCTGAATCCGGCTTGTTCTTCTCCCTATATAAAAAAAGAAAGGATCCGACAAAACCAAAGTAAGATCGTGATCAAGGGCTTGCATCTATCGGGGGCCCGATAGCGCATTGAATAACATCTGGCGTAGAGAGCGAGAGGTACCGAGTTCGAGCCCCGTAGGGCGGATATGCTTTGTAGGTTGCTATTAGCGCCGTTGTATTGCAGGCTGTCTTTTCTGTTAGTAGTCAAGATTTAAATTGCATAACATGTAAATGTACAGCGCAGTGCGTTTGTCAGGCGCTTAATAAAGAAAAGATTATTATTAGATTATTATTATTCTCCATGTGCTCTCTCAACATACAGCTTCATTCTGTTTTGTATCATTTTGGCGAAACATTTTCCTGGAATACTCTGTAGGCTATAATACCTCTGTAATTTTTGAAGTCTTATGGATCTTCTTGTCTTTTGCATATAGGGACGATTGTCGATTTTTTGCTTCGTCTTCTGGTATACTAGGCCTATTTCTTCCACGTTTTGAATCTTTGTAACAAGGGCATGCATGGCTTTAACAACTGTTTCTCCTCCTCGTTCAAGTAGTTCCGTTGTGATAATCCATGCCTGATGCTTCATCCGTCTTCATTTACATAATTTAGAAATAATTAAAAGAGATATATAAAGATATTTTACAAATTAGATATCACTGGGTATATCCATAGGCCTGTACGATGAAGCTGTTAGCCATTTCCGTCATCCTGATCGGAATTCCGTGCTCCGGTGCCTCAGAGTCTAAAGACACTCAACCGAATTTCCGCTTCAAAGACTCTCACTCGTATTCATCCACATCATCTGTCAACGCGGCGCCACAGTGCGAGAAGAAGACGTCGAACTGCGCATGTCAGACGGATCAAGGCCTCATCGATCTGTCGCAAATCGATTCTAAGGATCCGACAAAACCAAAGTAAGATCGTGATCAAGGGCTTGCATCTATAACGGTCGCGTCTTGGGGGAGCGGTGGTGTAGGGGTATGTTCGGTGCCTTGCAGCCGGAGGGTTGCAGGTTCGAATCCACCTCAAGCCATCCGCGTAGGGACCTTGAGCAAGTCCTTCGCGCACAATTGCTCTGCAATATAATTGCTTCTGCGTCGCCGAGGCGTGTGGCACTTCTGAGCTTGGGGCAACCTTAGTAAGAAGGGCGATATCAAAGATCAGTTGTATAATTGTCCTATATAGGAATTCATCCTATTATCAGTACAGCATTACTCTGAGACGGCTACATTTGAACACCACAGGTGGATTCAGTCTAATCAACCACCATTGTTTAATGACATCTTGTGGTAACAGATGCCGTTGACGTCGGCTGATATTATTTCGAACAGTTCTCAACGTTCGTGTGGCCTAATACAGCCAGAGCGCTGTAGGCCACTCGAGGTCAATCATTAATATGTAACCACAGCGCAAAATCACCATTGTTTGGAGGAATCAGGAACATGGCGAATCAGGTCACATGACTCACCCACAGCTGACGCTCGAAACATTTGAACCGATATACCTATAAACGATAGTGATAGTGATAGTAGGCCTAGTTACAAAGGGCCACGACACACGCCCTTCATTATCAACAGCACCACAGGCAGACGGACCCGCTGAGCCATGTGCTGGGAAATCTCACTAACAATGACTCTGGACCTACATCTGTAGACGACATCGGCTTGTGTTCATCATCATCAGCAGCAGCAGTTCCTGACGCCAGACATTTGGCGGCGATGGGTACGAATAAATTACCTCCATTGTCCTCGGTCATCTGTCAAGTCCATTCCTCCCCTTGCTGTTAGTCCAAGTGATGTTTTAACCTCATTTATGTTGTCTATCCATCGTATGGTCTTGGTCTGCCTTTGTCTAATTTTTCCTCCGAATCTTGCGTGTAGTGCATTGTGTGGAATTCGGTCAACTGGCATTCTTTCTATATAGCCTATGTCCAAAACATCGGAGTCTTCGTTGAACGACTTTGTTTAGCAGAGTTGTTCGGATTGGTCTACCTAATGATTTTCTTATGTCCTCATTCCTTATTTTCTGTAGTATTCAAGTCCTTTGTGTTTTCCTGCAGCCAACTCATTTCTGCTGACTATTCTTTACTCATCTTGCTTTCGCACTGTCCAACATTCCGATTCGTATAGGGAAAATCGGTTGTATCATCGTCTCGTATATTTTTGCCTTGGTTTTCTTTTGTTAATTCTCCATAATTATGCTGTTCATCATTCCAAATGCTTGTAAAGCACGTCCAATTCTTTTGTGTAGGTCTTTATCGTTGCTGCCATCTGTGTTTATTAGCCCTCCACGATAGACGACTAATAGTTATTTATTGTTCTATACCGGCTCAATAACTTCTCCTTGGATGTTGATATTTATTGGTGTCTCCTTGGTCTAATCCAGTGCTTTTTTCAGGGGCAACGGTCCGGAACGGCGTTCCGGGACCTTTTTCAGCTATTAAAAAATAATTTAGTTCATTTAATTTTTTAGTAAAAAATTATTTAAAATTATTTAGACACTTTAATTTAATCTCAGTTCTTTCAGTGTTTATTGATATTGATATACATGAAATAAAAGTATTAGCATAAAATATGCTCTTATAATTGTTGTGAATTTGTTGAGTTCCGGAACCTTTTTTTCTAGAAAAAAAGCACTGGTCTAAGCAGTCACCATTGTTTTGGTTTTCTCTGCGTTGATCATTAGGCCGAATCTTCTACTGCATGGTTTCTTCAACCTGTGCCGTAGGGATATCATCCTGCAGTTCTGGTCCGTACGTGTCTAGTGAGGAGGCCAATGTCGTCAGCAAATCGGCGATTATTCACCAGCACGCACTTTAATTAGATGCCTACTATTAGAAGAAGTGTAACGGCTTGTTTTACCAGTCAGATAATTGCGTGTATAGATGGATTTAAACTTGCTATGCCTAGGCTAGTCGGTTTAGAGGAGATTTGAATGATTTTATGGAAATTTTAAAATCGTTTTTGTAGCATCATTCATGGATTGCGTAAAGTGAGAATTCAAGCAAGTCCTTCACCTGCAGTTGCTCAGCACAATCGATCAATGCTTAATCATTAGATAGCTTAATAAATACATGAAAATATGTGGTAGCATGAAAGTGTGTGTGTGTGTGTGTGTGTGTGTGTGTGTGTGTGTGTGTGTGTGTGTGTGTGTGTGTGTGTGTGTGTGTGTGTGTGTGTGTGTGTGTGTGTGTGTGTGTGTGTGTGTGTGTGTGTGTGTGTGTGTGTGTGTGTGTGTGTGTGTGTGTGTGTGTGTGTGTGTGTGTGTGTGTATATATTTTTGTAGGTTTCAAGATGACGATCGGACAGGTCAATTTAGGTTCTACTATAATCCGTGCACCCCTTTCGATTCTGGTCAGTGCACGGCTGCAGCGGTAAACATCTATACAGTAACGTCATTATTTCTGTTCAACTTATTCTACCCTTGTCTTGTACCCAATGTATGACACGTTGGCATATTCAGTTAGCCCGCTTCCTCCTCTTTCTCTTCCTCCTCCTCCTCCTCTTCTCCTCTTCTTCTTCTTCTCCTTATCATCATCATCATCATCATCATCATCATTATCATCATCATTATCATCATCATCATCATCACCACCACCACCATCATCATCATCATCACCATCATCATCATCATCATCATTATTATTATTATTATCATCATCATCATCATCATCATCATCATCATCATCATCATTATTATTATTATTATCATCATCATCATCATCATCATCATCATCATCATCATCATCATCATCAGCAGCATCATCGAAAATCAATTACGCCTGCAAGGTCAGTTAATCTGAGGTGCTCAGCAATTTCGAGTGAATTACTTGCTCAAGGTCCCTACGCAGTAACCGTCTCAGAGGAGGAGGCTCGAACCCGTACTCTCCGCGTAACAAGGCGAGCGCTCTAACCAATTGGACACCGTGCCCCATCAATGCGTATTCAGACTGCCTGGTCCGCATTGCACCGCAACTGAAAATGAACCTATAGACAGTGAGTCCAATGAAGAGCTCACAGAACACGAACACCGTAATGGTGATTGTGTTGGTAGATTGCCGATCGATATTGGATCCAGATCCGAATTCGCCATAGCGGAAATGAATCCACGAGTGAATTACATAACATAACATAATAAGGTTCAAGTGGTTCAGAAGACGTTTAGTCTGTGTTAGAAGCACTGCAAAGTAACCTGGAATGCTTAATAGTCAAATCTCCCTAGCTTCCTCTTAACTTAAAAGCCGTGACAGTAGCCTATCCACTGAGACGAAACTATCATCCAAGCCATTCCACTCTTGCACTGAAGAATTTGCACTGAAGAATTCTGCTTTGGTGAGCTTCGGGATAGGATTGGAGCAGCTCTAGTATCGAAGGACCTTTTACAAGTTGCCCTTATCTTTTCAGAAACCTTATCCGCCATAGGCTGCCTCTCTGTCTTCGGGGACTGTTTATTCTGGATATTGAAAAACTGAAATTAAATTTGTAGATGTGTCGCTGCTCCAAAACTACGACTCCAAGTTGCGATGTCATTGGAATTCACGCAAAGGATAAGTTCATTGTCGAAAAAGACAGATTGACAATCATGTACTCGGAAATTACGACAACGTAAGTGTTCATAGACTATTCATAGCATTATTATCTAGCCTATCCTGTGCCCATTCTAGGGAAAATCGATTTTGCTATTCGCAAGCAGCTGCTGTAGCCTTCTTATTTCATGTTATTCGCGAGCTGGCGCCGGCGTTATGTTGTCATTATTTTATATGTGCCAACTCAACTATAATGAATACACTGACCTACACAGTCGGTAAGAGGACGAGACAGCGAGGTAGAGGACTGGCCATCCGCCCTCATAAGCCGAGGCTAAGAAAATGAAGTCGCAACTATTATACACTTCATACCCATGGCTGCCTCAGGGCAGGGCTAGCTCTTCTTCTTCTATGTTTACTAAATGAACCACGTACCAATCGTCTACATTATATGATTAATTAAATGATTAATTTGCCAGAATAATTAATTAATTAACTCCCTTTTCCTTCTCTTTCTTCTTCTTCTCCTTCCCTTCTCCTCCTTCTCATACTGTTAATAGTCATCTAGTATAGTTGAGACCATAGGCGTAGCTACATGGAGGCCCGAGGCGGCAGTTGCCTCCTCTTGCTTTCTTTATTTAATACTGGAACTTCTATTGACCAAGGACCCCATTGCAATAACCAGAATTTTGCCAAGTTGCCTCCTCTTGAATTTAAGTCTGGCTACGCTCTAGGTTGAGACTGATCTGACACAGAGCAATACTTAACGGGCCTGTTGTAGACTATTCACATAACCAAACTATACACATATGGGATAAAGAACATACCCAGAGTTGTCTTCCATTGAAATACCCTATATTAAAACGGGACCGGCCAGCTTCTGTGCACATAGGCGAATTATGCACTTATCCGTTATGCTTTTAAGTGGCGTCGACTGTAGGACTATTATGACACCGCGACCTGTCAATTGATGTTATAGGGGCCTATTTAAATCATACGTTTTTCTGATCTGTGGTCAATCGGATGAACCAGATGCAGACTTCGAGTTCCACAATTCTACAACAAATAACGAGTTTGTAAGTCAACAGTTAAATGACTGTTCAATAAATTGTGATTAGGCTAATAATGAAAGTTTTGACCTGCTCTGATGCATCAAAATTAATATAGCCTAGCCTTACTACCAATATTGTTGCAGTCTCTTTTTTTGTTATATCCTTCTTTCTTTCTTCTTCATTTCTTTCTGTCTTTCTTTCATTTCTTAATTCATTCGTCCAGTCAGAGTTCGGCATGGAGTTACCAGTTAACTTAGTAGTTAAGGTCGAAGTTGCATACCATTGACAATTATTGTCTAGCAAATAGACCTATATCAATGTAGATCATCAGAATTTCATTAACAAGTTTTAGACTAGTGCAACTGTGTAAGGTTTGGTAGCCTGCCAGACATTATGAGGCGCTATAGCCGCACTAGCAACTGGATTTATGTGGAAGCAATTTAATGTGTTTGAAATCGTTTTGGCACTTGAATATGACATTGTTTAGTATTTCACTCTGACGTCTTTATACGCGTGTCCTGTGAAGAAAGGATTAAGCACCGGAACAATTCTTGTGATAACGTAAGTAAACGAAGCCTTTTATAAAGTGTGCATATGAACGCTACATAGACCGAATTGATTTCTTTAGCTCATACGCTAATCAAACATGAATCTGAGACGCGCGAGTCAACCGTGCGCGAACAATTTTTATGTATGTATGTATGTATGTATGTATGTATGTATGTATGTATGTATGTATGTATGTATGTATGTATGTATGTATGTATGTATCAGAGGCGTAGCTAGGGGCAGAGGGGGACAAGTGTCCCCGGGCGCCAAAGGTAGGGGCGCCAAAATGAGGGTTAAAAACAATAATTTTACTCTTGATTTTTATGCAATTTTAACTAATTTATACCAAATAAATGTATAAAATTTACTTTTGGTGCCGAAAAAATATTCAGTTATATCTTTACTATTTACAAACCAGATGTCAGGCATGATTTTGGCGCCCCATTGGAAAATGCGAAATACATAAAACAGGGAGGGGCGCCAATTTCATAGTTTGTCCCCGGGCGCAAAATGTCCTAGCTACGCCTCTGGTATGTATGTATGTATGCCTATGTATGTATGTATGTATGTATGTATGTATGTATGTATGTATGTATGTATGTATGTATGTATGTATGTATGTATGTATGTATGTATGTATGTATGTATGTATGTATGTATGTATGTATCAGAGCACTTATGTAGCGCCCTTTATGTAACTCACAAGGACGCTCCGGCACTTACAAAATACTTAGGAATACAAAAGGTGTCGTAACAAGGGGCAGAAACGTTTCCTGAACTGTTGAAGATACTAGTGATCGTATAGGCCTATATCCGGTGGCATATGCCTAGTGGCAAATTGTTCTAGAGAGACAGTCTCTGACCGACAGATGAAAATGTGAGCCCGGGTCGCGCCGACATACGAGAGCGTGGGACCATGAACTAGCACAGTACTGTAGCTTCGCTGTGGTCGGTCGATGTGAGCTTCTCGGTGTTTCTTCAGCTCTGTTCCGCAAGGGCTTGAGAACCATTTTGTTCTATCCTGAATTTCTGTCATGAGACATTATATCGTTAGCGCCTCTGACGAGTCTCTTGGGGAGGCACAATATAAATATGTGATTACAAGTACAGAAGAAGAAGAAGAAGAATAAAAGGCACTTAAGATAGTCCTGATGCAGCCATGGACATGAAGTGTTAGCGACTTCATTTTCTTAGCCATGGCATATGACGGCGAGTGGCCAGTCCTCTACCTCGCTGTCTCGTCTTCCCACCGACAGTGTACGGTCAGTGTATTCATTATAGCTGAGTTGCCTAGGGGTGCAGATGGAACAGAAATCTCGAACCAAAATTCTGCCCTGGCGGGTTTTGAACCCCCGACCTCCAGACTGACGGTCCAGCAGGCTGGCTAACCACTACACTGTCGAAGTAACTGTTCGTGTTGTTCTTTATGTAGCTTCTGTTGTCTGTTGTTCGTCTATTTCGTGGGTGGCATGCTCTTCAATGGTTGCTTGGGGAACGAGAGGGGATACAAGATGGTTCCCCACTACGATTTCTGGAAGGATTTTCCGGGCCTGGTCAAGGTAGGTTTAGACTGCTCCTATACGTCTTCCCTCAGCCAGACTACCCTCCCCGCATGACTCTAGGCCAAGTTTTTGCCGCCGCTGTTATGTGCCCAAGTTTTTAACTTTGACTAATTTCACTGTGACCCTAAATTTCCTTTATTGTCGTCTCGCTCGCAGTTTTGAAGTAGCGACGGTATTGGTGGAAATTGAGAATTTTCGAAATTCAGAGGGAAGATCGTTGCACATTCGAGGTGCAGTGTGAAAGATGGATCGTTTGGAGAACTTGAACGGAGTTGTGCGGGACAGGAGAGAATGAGATGGGATTACGATCGGGTAGACCAGGGTGGCTGGGTGGTGAAGAGTTCGCGAAGGTACTTGGGCTGGGAGTATTGTAGGGAGTTGCAAATTACGGATAGGACTTTTAATTGAATACTCTCAGGGATTTTCAGCCAGTCGAGTGATTTAAGGACGGGATGTGGTGATGTTTGACGGGATGTGGTGATGTTTGAATGTTTGTTCTTGCAGTAACCACGTGTACTTGTACTCGTACTGGTACTTGTACTTGAGACCTAAGTACTTGTACTCGTACTTGAGACCTCACTACTTGTATTTGTACTTGCAACCTAAGTACTTGCAACATCTCTGGTATATAGACATAATATTTTGTTCATATATATTTGTGTAGTTTGTATGCATATATATATGTGCATATGCTATATAATACACCTACACCTGTTTAACAAATAAAGCAAATTATCTGAATGTATAACTATGTGCATACACATTACTGTATTAGTTTAAAGTGTTCATGATTCAGTCAAAGGTGTTGTGTGTGTGTTTTCCCTTTCTTTGTAGGATGGTGTCGTTTTTACATGTACCACGCTTTGTGCTTATGAATGCCAAAGAAGGCCGCCGAGCTATCAGCCAATAGCTTCGGCACCAACTTATGGATGATGATGACGTGTAAGCCTCCACAACCGTTCAACGGATGCGGTGTCTACTGTGAGCCAGATGTGTCTATGGATGTCCTCTCTTCTTGGATGGCCTCCAATCGGATTCTCTTAAAACCCCCTAAAAACAGCTTATTTGGAGTAGGTTCTTGAAGGAGCGTTATATAAATGCTCTGATAGAATGAATGAATAAACGGAACAGAGAATTTACCAGAAAATTCTCATCTGCTCAAATATATCCTAGACTGCTAGCGGTATCTGCCACACCCAGACACCAACGTCTCTACGATAGCCACAGACCATTAGGCAGAAGAATCAGACAGTTGCCGATAATCAGAACATTTGTGTGATAATCAGACACCATCTAACTTAAAAGTGCCATTCAAAATCACTGCGCTCACTAACCTAAGTTGTATTAACCCGCTAAAGACAGAAGTGTATTAAAAAGTGACTAGGAAACCAATGCAGCTCGTCTTCAAAGTGTTATAGTTGATTAGGAGAGTACAGATTCATGTATCAGAGAAGTCAGAGTAACACAACGATTTTTAAATACATATGAAAATTTATTTATACTCGACGACCTCATTCGAATCCCGCAAAAGAAAAGCCACGAAAATTCACACAAATAAATATTTTAATAATCGACAGAAAACTAACGCGTCGTGGTATAATATCAGATGCAGGTGTAGTTAAAAACAATTTCTGTCAATTCACGACGCTAGTTAACGAACAACTATTATGCAAACCAATCAATGCAAGAAATTTTTTATACAAAATGAAATGCTTGCAAGATTTTCTTGCACACAAATAATTAAAGGTAAAATGCTTTTTGTTGGCAATTTAAAACCAGCATAACTTATCACACATTGTCAGATGTTCTAAAGATATTTATAGCAGCAGAATGCAATTTGTTAGATTAATAAATCATGTACAGTATTTTCAGAAATGAATTAGCCTACTACAGAAATTTTAGACATCAGGTTTCGGTTAGTTTGTTTTACTTTGAACGTCAGAAACCATTCATCCACTCATTTGTTTATTATTATTATTGTTCTTATTATTATGCATTTAGTAAGCGCTACTGGCCAAGCATC